>UELV01087633.1:0-11413 GCA_900490015.1 Megastigmus stigmatizans | reverse complement strand
TATATATATATATATATATATATATAACTTTTTTTAGATTATGGGTATTAATAAAACCGTTAAAACGGTTCAGATGGCTCTAGAAAATTTGTAAATACTTTGACATTATTCAAAAGGCACTTATTTCAGATTTTCTGCGTCTTGAAAAATAATATAGACATCTTTCACAATTTAAAATCTATAAATATTGCCAATGATTCAATCAGATCAGCACAATGAAATGAAACTAACAGTTTTGAAAGCGATCGGATCGAAACTCCATTTGCAATATAAATGCAAATGGAAATTATGTTTATATATTATGGTGTTATCCTCACCTGATTTCTATCGAATTTGATTTATTTAATATATTATATTTGAATTTGAATAACATTCCGCAGCTTTCTGAGAAATGTAATCAAGGGCTGTGTGAACATTATTGCGGGTAATAGATATTCTCTGAACAAATCTGTCGGTTACTTCCTTCTTCAGACCTGCTAACGAATCTGTAAATGAAACGCAAAACATTATAATTAATAACCACACTAAAAAAATCATCGATAAAAAATCCAAATACTCACTTCCACTTAATATTTCTATAAGTTCGTATGACCGTAATTGTACGACAAGGGATTCAATCTCAGTAGATACAATAATGTCATATAGTTCGTTGATTAACTGTTCCGCTGATTCTTTATCAACGCAATTTGTTTCAGAGTCCTACAATAATAAATGTTCAATAATTATTCATGCAAATCAGTTGATATGAGAGCATATGTATTATAAAGAATAGTTTTGATGAAATAAGAATCAAACTGAGTAGGATCATCACACTGTTAATGTATATTTTCTTCCCACGCACCTTAATACTATGAGTCAATGCATTGATAATGCTTGGATCAGTCAACTGATCTTCATTCACTTGATTATGAATTTTCTCAACGTCAAAACTCAGACCATCAGAACATGTGGACGTTTTTATGTTTCTCAACTGTGTATTTATGTCGTAGGTTTTCTGGGTGAAATTCACAGCGCGATCGAACGCTAAACTCACGTACCAGATGCTTTCATCGACCCTGTTGAATCTGTCTTGCAGACGTCTGACTCCGTCAGTGCTCAGTACTTTGTTTTTCGAATCTCGGTAATGGCCGAAAAATCGATTAAGCTTATCAAAGATCTTGGAATCGAAGATCGGAGCTTTGTCGACCAGCAGGTTCGAGGCCAAATATAATGCCTCTTCAGCTGTTTGCAGGCAGTTCACCGTGCCGAAAGCCAAAATCAAACAGAGACTAATTCCGAAACGAGCCATTACTACGATAAGCGAAAATAATAGGATCAAGTATATAGATCTTATCATTCCAGTATCTATTATTACAAATAGAATAATAATTGGTGTAGACGATCGTCGCAGAGCCAACGTATGCAATTTATTTAAAAGGATTGAGAATTGCAATGTTTCGATGTTTTCAACAACTTCCCTTCCTCATTAGACTTGATGACGAGTCACTTAGAACACATGGTTCTCTTTAAAAACTTTTTTGATCAATTCTTGCTAAAATTTTCATGGGCTATAGCAAGTGTCATTCAAAAAAGTTTTTAAAGAGAACCATGTATTTTAAGTGATTTGTCATCAAGCCCGACGATGGAGATGATTTGTCAAAACCTTCGAAACGTCGCAATTTTCAACTTTTTTAAATAAATTGCATCATAGGTTTTCCGACGAGCGTTTAAAATAATTGGATACCGTATATGTGAAAAAATTCAGTATGTGCACATTAACAATTTTTATCAATAAATATATTAAGTACCTTATACAAGGAGTGATGAAATTCTAAATCTTTTATAAACAAAGAAAATTATTTCAAAAATACACGGTCTTTATGCTTACTTCTAGTTCAAAAAAAAAAAATTATGCCTAATAATAAAAATAAAGAAACAGTAAAATATTATTATAATGTCAAAATCATGACTTTTAAATATACGTAAGTACCTACATATTAACTGTACATAAGCAATAAAATGCAACTACTCGTAATTGTCTATAGTCTACATTAAATTTTTAATTTACCTATACATATTGTTCCAATTCGATAGTACTATTGTTAATTTTAATTTTTAACCAATCATAGCTCTAGTAACAATGTTAGTTAAATTTTGAATTCATTCAAAAATCATACTTATACTGAGTTTACGACAAGTTTTAGCCTACGCAAAAAAAAGGAATAGTCAACTTTGATCTGATCTATATGTTTATTTTATGAAATTTTGAGGTTATTATATAATCTCAAAAAAACTAAAAAATGTTAACGGGCTAATTTATTTTAAGGAAATATCCTGTTATTTTAATTGCAATATTCATTGTGATATATTTATTTTATTATTAAGATAAATTATATTCTCTGCTTCTAGAAGCAGTAAAAGTATTTTACACCGAAAGTTGTGGTAGAAACAATCGTGAAAAATAATGAAATAAAATTTTATAGTTATATTCTAAATATACATAAACATGAAATAAACGGTTCAGAATGGTTAGTATAAAACAAAAATTCTGCTAGGTTAATATCAAATTATTATTTATTGGATCAACATGTACCTTTTCTTAACGATGAACTCGTATATCAATTATCTAATGATAAACTCATTATCTTCGAAGAAAATTACTATATATACAAGTACATAGCAAAGTTTTCATTTCTTTATCTCAACATAAAGCAAAATACAAATAACAAATAAATCTTGCACAATGTGTCCATCGATGCGTAATATTCAAGTTGTCTTGAAATACATCACTTCCGGTTTATAAAAGAGTTATAAAATACTTTTCATATTTTAATATCCAAAGATGTTACCAGCTATTGTGCTTCTATATACCTACAGTTCAAATAATCTAGCCCAATAAAAGAAAATATTTAATAATCCCCTTTCTATGAAGGAAATTAATATTATCATGAATATACAAAGCATTTCGAATAGAAACTATATTGCAATAAAAGTTAATTTAATGTGGAATTCAATTTGTAGTTTTTTTTAATTCTTCTTTGTGCTATGTAATGTAATATGTGTGTAAAGGTAAATGATGATTCTTTTATGACACGTGGTTGTTATGACTGTTGAAATTAAAGTACTAAAACAAACGCACATAATAAATATATGTTGAAATTTATTGAAAAAAAAATAAAATTTTTCTTTATTAATTATTTCATAACACTCCAATTTAAATTAATTATAATATGATAAGTTTATTATATTAAATATTTATTACATAAATTTAATACATTATTTATAAATGGCGAACGTAATGCACTAATGCAAATATTACTAATGTAATTACTAGTAATTTGACCAGATCTTATTAAAGCAATTAATATTGCAATTATGTTTATTGTAATTATGATGGAGGATCATTATTTAATCACTTTTCATTTTTCGATTTGTTCAAAATTTATTAATAAAAAATAATCGTAATTCATACATACACATTAACAATGATTACTAATTCAACATGGCTAATAATTTACTTTGATTAACTTGGCCGATTCATTTTGTCCGGCTATAATAAAATCAATATTTAAATTCTGTTATTTATTTAATTATATTATTGAAATTTCTTACTGGAACTTTTCAAACATATTTAGATGAATTTCAAAATTGTATACGTTTTTCTTGTCATTTTATTTCCTTTCAAAGTGCCCCGTATAAAGTTTGTAGATGACAAAATAGGTAGTCATCACTTTTGTTACATAGTAGCCTGAAAAGGAAAGTCGCGAAATCATAGAATTTTAATTTTTCTCTATTAAGTCGTAAGGCAAAAGACCCAGTGAATGATCACTTAAGAACATGTACTAGTGATTAGACACCCCCAGTGTCTGGACGATTTCCTTGGTTGTGATTGGTCGAACGCGTCCAGACACTAGTGCTGTCCATTCACTAGTCGTGTCCAGTCACTGGTTCATTTTCCTTAATACGACCATAAATTTTGAATATATATACAGCTGTATTTTTTTTAATTTAGTAAATGAATGAATTACTATATGTTGTATCGAAGCCTAACATCAATCATATTGATCTTGAAATAGAATTTCAGCTAATTTTCTAAACACTAAAATATCAATGACTGCAAGGTCGGAGTTATTACCAAGATTAGTTACTTTTTCATTAAAATTTAGAAATATTGTACATTTAAAAAACATTTTCTACGATTTAATTAAAAGATTTTTGAAATCTCTATTCCACACATAGGCATTCATCTTACACCTACGCGTACAAATGTATTATATGTACTGACCATTTTCGATTTTACTAGATCAGATGAATACTTCGCCTCCAGCAATTGGACTAAAACCATATTAAAATAGCGTGCATACTTTTCCTTTCCGTGTTTTCAAGCAATGAAAAAAAAATGCTGAAACTGACCTTAAGGAAAAGTCCATAATTTTTTTATAACGCGGGGGTTAAATGATGGAATATAATTATTTCTATAGCAAATACAATAGTAGACAGCAAATAACATGATGATAGAATGAATACATATTGCAGTACCATGTTATTATTGGGAAATCTTTTTTTTGCTCTTCTTCGAATTTTAATATCGCTATGAAAAATGCTGAAAGGTTCCACCATCCCCACACCGGTTTCATATATTCTGGAAAAAAGTTTTTTGAACCTATTTATATATGGCGATCCTACCTCGAATTTCATCGACTTTTTTTGGCATACGAAAACTGGCTTAGCTATTTTCATGATGTCTCTATCGCGATATCGTTCAATGAGATTTTTCGCCCACAGAAATCCTACTATACAATAGGTATTCTGATGCTCCATCAACTGATTCACACAATAACCTGTTTGATTGAGTTTAATTACTTTTCTTTTGATACTCTGAACGTGTTGATCATCCAAGTGAAATATTTTGTCGTAATTTCTTTCATTCACATAAGGTTGTAGCAGAGAATCATCAAGCTCTTGAAAGGTATCGAAAGCCATTTCGCCTTGCACTGTTACTATGTCTGCAAGTTTAGAATACAAGTCAGAAGAATACTTCATAGATATCAAAGCCGCGCTTATAAATAATAATCTCTGGGCTGAGATCTGAGGCTGTACGTATATTGGAGATGCCAACATAACGCGAATTAAATTAATCGTGCTCAAAAAGTTCGATGAAGTCTTCAATGATCGCAGCATAAACATGACAATTATGAAAAATCCAGGAACAGTCAAAGCATAGATTAAAAGGTTTAACGTCACATTGACTTTGATGCGTGATATAATTGGTACCAGTGCAACAAGGTTATCGCATGGTATACCAATGAGTTCTAGATAGTCTGTGCCTAAGCTACGAGTAAACATTGGTGTCAGTATATTCACCATATTTACATCATTTGTTCTTAATCGCATCATAGTGTCTTTGAGAAAGTATTCAATTGTGCCATCCGTATTCATAACCGGTCTTAATGTAACATTCATTATTTTTGCAACTATCGCAATGATTGGATCAATCGTAACTAATTCGCCCTCAACATAGACAATATTATCCGAGAAGTATTTCAATTTGTAAAGAGTTTCGTCCTTGTGTACAGCTATGTGCAAATTGTATCCATTCATATTTTTTAATTTGTCGGGAAAAATTTGTGAGTTCCATAGGAAAGGTGCTTTCACGTGTGTATCGTTAAATGGATTGTAATAGTGAAGGGTACTCGAAATATTTGCTTGTCTAATTTCTATAATCGAAAAGTCCAAATACTTGTTATTCCATGCACATAGGAAAATTCGTTTAAAAAGGTTGTCCAAATTGCGCTGCACATTAAAAAAAATTAATATAAATTTTGGCCTGGTGGGCTTAGGTGAAAGTCGAATGAAAAAGTTCAAGACATTTTGTATTTTCACTGAATCAATATTTTCACTGGATTTACTCACGCGTTGCAGAATCACGTATAACACTGTAGAGCTTAAATTCTTAAAAATTGGTAAGCTTAATAGTTCAGTTTTGCCTTTGAACTGGTACTTTGGTAAATTGATCATAATGCTTGGGATATTTTGAGTGATTCGCTTAAAAACCACATCGTGATTTATATTTTCTTTTACATAGTCTGCATCGATGAAAAAAGTTACATGACTAGGTTTTACATCTCGTTCAAGCTGCCGCAGAAGTGAATTTAGCCAATCAATTTGTACCGCATGAATTACACCTTCTTTAATTGCTAAACTAATTACAAAATACACAATCCACATTATTTATAACTATTTTAAAAAGCTTAAGATATTCTACTGCGCCCGAAGTTCATATAAATACCATACCAACCAATAAACTAATATTTTTGTTTTTGATATCGATCTATTGATTTTGTTAATTGAGATTGTAAGTAGTAAACGATCAGTAGGTGTTCTGTATTTATTTAAAATTGTAAATAAACGAACTAGACTGTCCTTCAAAAATACATAACATAAAATGAAATAAAAAGAGAATTTTTTTTACATAATATAAAATAGAAGTAAGTAGCGCACAGTAATTAATATTGAATCGTTAATGATTTGAGAGACTTCTTGAAAGTAGATAATTTATCAATACAAATGAAATTCGAAGGCAGTAGATTCCATGAGCGCTTTAATCTATTTACTGCAAAATAATAGCTTTAAACGTAAACTGACAATCACGATAATGATGCAGAGACTTTATAGTTTGTACATTATAAAGAACAGTGATCGCAGCGTAGTTATTTTGCTTTGTATGTTGCAAGTAACGAAAAAATTTATGTTGAAGCTTTGTGATACCTAATTATTATTATAGAAAAATAAATTTATTATTAATTATATAGACGATTTTAATTAATAAGTAAAATCTCAACGATTGTTATCGCTGAGGCACCTGGCGAGACCCTCTGTATAATTTAATCAATAAATAATTCTACTCGGTTTCGTTTTAAACTGTAATTACTTACTCCAATCCTTCTGATGAATTTTAATTACTGTAATAGGTAGTACTTAAATGTCTAGACGCACATAAAATATTTCTCCTGTAAGAAAATTACGAAACACTTACCCATTAGTGTCGTATTTGCATCAGTCGTGTTTTTCATATTAATCGCCTACCGATTACATTATGAACTGTGTAATATTGCTCTCCACGATACACTCGACAACTTACAGCTCGTCATCATAATTGAATTTTCAAATAATGATTCGATTGGCCCAATCAGATTTTCTTGTAATTGAAGTACAATAAACCAATCTTCACAGATGCCAAAAATATAGTACACCAAAACTAACCTTTGAATCATTTCTATCCTACATCTAATGCCTATTTTCTGACTCCCCTAATAATTTCCATCAAGACAGTCCCCGTACACCAAATACTTTTTCGAAAAATCTCAATTTATCATCGCTGAAAGAAATGATGTCCCATTCGCTAATGAAAAAGCGAGAAAGAGGTACGTGATACACGAAAACCACCGCATTAAAAGCGATAGGAAATAATAGAAGAAGGGGGGGGGGATATCGAGCGTATAAGGGGGCAAAACGAAGCCAATTCGATTCGTCGAGTAATAGAAGGTGGCGGAGAAAGAGAGAGAGAGAGATAGGCACGGAAATGCCATCATCTGCAGTTGCGTGCCAGGCGGCATCGCGGCAAGGAATGCGATTATTACATAACTCGCAGTGGACATATTGCTCCCTTCTCTCTCGTATACGGCAATCGGAATGCCTTCGATTTCGAGGCGCGGGGTTATTAGACGCAGTCGTTCCGGCGGCCTCCGCTCTTAAACGCGTCTCCATCATCGTTCGCGTCCTTTAGCTGCCGATCCGCCGTTGCCTATAGTACCGTGGGGCGCGACACACGTGCCCGGACTCTCTAATTGTAGTCGTGAAATAATGCGGAAGAGAAGCTCGGCTGCTGTGGAATCGGCTGCTCTGGCACGGGATGCAATGTTCCCAGAGTCGGATATGGAGCCTCCGCTGTATGGATCCGCGAGAATTTTCGCAGCTGCGGTGGCGTTCGTCGGTGGTGCCGTTTTTCTTTATGTTTTAGAAAGAGATGCTTGAATTCTGGAAGAAATGTACCTATTGGAGATATGATTTGATATGGTGGCACTGTTATCAGTGAATTTAAGGAGGGTCTATCGTGACTTGGGTGATCAAAGTGATAACTGTACAAAATGTTTCTAAGTAAGGGATTTTTTTTTAAACATACTTTGTTAATTATTATGTGCAGAAACATGATTTTACACTTAAATATTATTTAATTCGAGTAATTGTACGTTCAAGAAAATATTCATGAATGTCATAAAGTGGATGAATTTGACTCGCATAAATTTAATCGTATAACCTCCGCGTCAGGTGTAGACACGCTATAATGCTATATGAACAGACAGCTGATGATATTTTCATCCAGAAACACGTAAGTATTTTTTAATTATTTAATACGAAATATCTTTTTCAATTGGACGGAAACATAGTATTTTCGACTGAGATTCTGAAAGTCAAATATTTGAAGATTTCGAACAAACTTTTTTGCTTGAAATTATTGCGTAGAAGTACGTACCTACAACTTCATAAGAGAGTTAACAAAATTGTGCATTTAAAACATTCAATATTTCACTGAAATTATCGGAAATGTATGGTAATTTTTTTCTTAAATAACAATTAAATACTTCAAGAGTGTAATACTTTAATTGTGGCAGAACGTATTGTTCTTTATTTTGTGAAAGACCCTCCTTAAGCAATTCTTTAAAACTTCCAATATACTATACACACATAATTTGTTGCTATTGCTATTTTCCAAGTAGTTCGGAAAAAAGGAAATGTAATTTTGTAGATTAGAACATTCATATAAGCCCGTGCGAGACACCAAAGAATCAGACTTCGACCACCTGAAATTACGTACCAGCCTAGAATATTTTGAAGAACGCATTTTCCCATCCAGAGTAGCATAAAAGGTACACGAACTCCAATATTCGGATCATTTTCACAACAGCGCGCGCATTTTTCTCATATTTCGTAATTCCCATGAAACTTTTTCGACACCAGTTGCACGGGCTCACCACCCCTCGATGCAATCGCGCGATTTTACCTCTACATACATAGAAAACACACAACAAGCTATATGCTCATCAAGTTCGACGTACTCCCGATTGCAGCGATAGACGCGTAGGTATACAGTCTTATATTTTCTAATTTGTCGGGTTGGAAAGTTCGATGGTCAGCGGCGACAGTGGCGGCGTCCCGTCGATAATTAAAGCCCTGCCGCGATGCTCGCTACCACGGAAAATGAGATTCTCGCATGTCTGCGTGCATGCGCGATGTAAAAGCGTACATGTACACGTGTACTTTGTGGCATGGCTGGGAAAATGTAAGAATAAAAACGCTTATTGCTGCTGCTGCTGCTACTATCTCGTTCGATCCTACAACTGCTGTATCGGTGCAATTTCTTCTTCATCATTCGCTCTAGCAGCTCTTCGACGATGTGTACATATATCGATATACGCCTGTAGTGGCAAAATTCCGATCAATCGCGAGAGAGGGCACTTAAACTTATTTTTTTTTCTACGCGTGATAAAAGTCCTTAGTATTGATGGGGAAAAATATGAAAGCAACTTCGGAAAATACTTAGCGTTGGACTAAATGTAAATGCACGTGCGATTCCAGTATTTTTGGGTAACCAAAAGTTGGACTGTTGAGCGGAGTAATCGGTCACACTTTGCGATTGGAGAAAGATTGTGAATTTGTTCAGTTTATGAATTTTTGTATGTACACTGTGATGGTGAAATTTTAATTTCAGGCCATTTGTATTTAATCATTATACGTGAAATTATAATATATTTTACTGGTACATAACTTATTTGTTTTACTATGCCATGATTAATACAGAATTTTTGAAAAAATGTTAATATAATATCCTCTTTTATACGAACAGTCATATCACACATAAATATCAAGTTCTTATTATACTTAATGAAATCAAAATAATTATATGTGCATGAATGTAATTGTAATTTGAATTATGATGTAAAGAATGGCTTGCATCTATCATGAATTCGAATTTAATTATACAATTCCAATCGTGTTACGGATCGTTTCACGTCGATTCTCACAAACTAGAATTCGAATATACATTATATGGTGAAAAAAATTAAGTTTAAATAATTCAATCATTGTCAGTTGAAAATTCAATAGAACAATCTACAAAGTAACCACTTTGCATTTTAGCGGACAAAACTTGAGACTTCTCGCAAGCATATACCTTACGCGTCGTCGGAATAAAGCAAGACGTTAAAAAGCTGCAGTGGCCGCGCGGTAGCAAAAGTCACGGCTATACCCCTCGCAATCTGCCACTATCTCTCTCTCTCTTATACAGCGATTTTCCAGCCCAGCTGTGAAACATAAACTTCGCCTTCCGTTTCTACCCCCGAGCGCTTCCGACCCGCGCGCCTGGCGCTCATACCGAGACACAAAAGAAGATGTTCGCGCTCCAGCCCCCTGTTACCATATAACGCCCGGATTCGCCTGTCTTACTTCATTTGTGAATCGCTCGACTCTGTTTGCGCTCACAGACGCGTATATATATACACGTGGCATTTTTGCCATTCGACTCTATCTCCTCGTCCGCGGCTATGAATTCCTCGACGCACTGCCGAAATTCTCACTTTTCCGGCTGTCGGCCAATATGAAATTCCACCTTCTTTCTTGAAAGGCGGCTCTTCTCGCCCAATGTGATTATCCGATATTTATGAGATTCCTTGACTTATTTCTTTGTTATACTTTACTTACAAGGGAACTATAGCCGATCTTTATGCACTTACACAGATATTCCTGTTCTCACATTTTTATTTGGAAATTAATAAAAAATTCAAAAGGAATAGTATTTTTTTCAATACTCTCCTAAGAACTTTTTACTTTGCAATTTTTTATAAGAAAAAAATTGTTCGCGATACGGCGATAAACATGAAATCTTATTAAACCTGTACGTATGTAAGCTTTAGTAAAACTTTCTCGTCATAGTATTCAATATAGTACGAACAAAATTGTGCGCATCCCTGTATTCGTATATATCGGAAAGTCAAAATTCATTCAAAATTTATCTAGCTTTCAAGAATCCAGTGAATAATAAGTTCTCCAACGCATAAACTCATTAAAAAGAATGGGAGAGGAGGGAGAGAGAGAGACAGTCAAAGAAAATATTTTTACTACGCGGATAAAGTACAGACCTATACACGCGACTTAATCTACCATAATATTTTCATACATTACGTACGCAAGAATCGCTTTGATGGGTAAATAAATTCTGCTCCCCCGCGCGCGCCAGACATTGCGCGCCACACCGACAAAAAATTTAATAAACTGCGGGCTTGTATAATGTATGTTGCCGAGAGAGAGAGGGTAAAAATTCCACAATAGAAAGCCATTTGTTGTGTACCGTTATATATATATATATATATATATATAT
>UELV01087620.1:0-12068 GCA_900490015.1 Megastigmus stigmatizans | reverse complement strand
CCCCTGTTTTATGCGCTACAAAGTTTATTCGATATATACAGTAAAAAACGATCGCTTAGATGAGGCTAAACGATAATTGTTTTATAATTGTTTTCCGCGATACTACTTATTTTTTGGTAAAATCGATCGATGCATTTTATTCCCGATGACAATTTCAATCCGATATTCCCCTAATGGGGGAATATGCACACGTATAAATAATTGAAAGCTTTTAGCGCTAGGCGTTGCATAGCTAGCCGACGGATTATTGATTCTATTCCAATTAGAGCGGTCGAGGCAAAGTAATCAGTTTAAGCTAAAATTTATATCACGTCTAAAATCTGATCCGAAATTGGGACCGCTTTAATTTACAATCAAATTGCGCGCCTCGTTCCGTGCACACAATAACACACACGCGCACACAAAATGCACACGTACACACATTTATTCGCATAAAAAGGGAAACGACGTCGCCATGCTTTTTATACGTTAAACACTTTACGGTGGAAAGCTCGTTTAAAAGTTTCAGCTAATATAGTGCCGGAGTTTAATGCCTCCCAGTCTTACGACGTAAATATTCTCGGTATATAGGGGATGCGAAGCTCGTTTGCGATTTTGTTAACCCTTTCTTCGTTTTTTTTTTCGCTTAAGTGCGCCGTTAAACATTTACAAGATGTTTTGGTACGATTCTTGAATTGTTCATCGAACTATTTTCATGTTTATTAGTAAAGATTCAAGAATGTTCCTTGATGCTTGTATAGTTCCTTTTTAAACGCCTTTCTTTACTTTGCCGCTACATCAAACTTTGAGAGTAGCCTTTAAAGAAAGGAGAAACAAAAGTAGAATAAGCTGATCAAAGCCGATTAACTTTTCTACTTTGAGCGCGGCGCAAAAAGCGCAGCAAATATTTTTAATGCAAAACTGTTTTGCGTAAAGAAAAAAGAAAGATGACTTGTGACCCTCTCTGCATTTTACTATATAGTCAAATCGGCACTCAAAGCAGACGTTACACCTTGCGAGTGTATAGATATTTCTCCTATATACGCGCGCCATGAGATGTTATATCGATGTTATTCAATGACAGACGCTGTAGGGGAAACAAACTTCAAATCCCGCTGTGAAGATAGCATTATGCGTACTACCTGTACATACAGTCGTAAAGATGCGCTGATCTCGGGGATATCTTCGCTCTCTCTCTCTCTCTCTCCTCTCTCTCTCTCTCCTCACCGTTCGCTGTTCGCTCTCAATCCCTCCATCTTTTATCCATGGGAAAGGGAAATCTTTCTCCTGAGCTCTTTCTGTGTATACGTCGGCACTCGGAATTATACGCTTTGTATATAATATGGTAGGTCGAGATGACTACCTTATACGTGTCTATATATATATATATATATATATATATACAGATATATGTATATATAGATAATATCCTGCACCTGCTACGCGTCTGAGGCTAAGGCTATAAGAGTTTGATGGGCGATTTAAATGACGAGTGAGTTTTGCTTCGCTGGTGCGAGGCTTGTGAAGCAGTGTGGGAATTTAAAAGGTTCGCTCGAGAATATACGTCCGAGGATGGGATAAGGTGTGTATATGTAAGTAAAATGGGTGTGACGCTGCTCGGGCGATGACGCGTTAACGAAATACACTGGAGCGGCTTACCAGTTGCTCGATTAAATCATATTGGTGAAAATGAAACTTGTTACGATGGAGCTCTTAATAATTCTTATTTATCAATTATCAGAGCTTTGTAGAATACTTGATTGTCAATGAATGCCATTTTTGTTATTGATGAAACTTAATTATATTGTTAGTAATATAATGCTGAGCTTTTAAACGTTTAACAATATCAAAATGACAAAGTAACTCAAAAAATGTGACTAGAAGTAAATAAGTCCTACTTTTAAATATATTTAATAATAGTGTAAAGTATTCAACATTTCCAATTGAATTAATCAATCGTATTCGTTATAATATTTTTCGAATAAATTAAACCCGGTAGATAAGGTAATAATTGGTAATATAATTGGAAGTCTCGTCATTAGTACTTCTCCGAATGCTAATACCATATTTCTTGTACAGCATACAGAGTTTTAAATGAAAATCTCATTATTTAATAATAAATACTTAAATATAGAAACCTATTTTGGTTTAATTTTTTAAACAATACTCTTTGCTAACTATCGTATTACTTGTCACTAAAAGTTGTATTAATCTTTTATAATGTTCCAATTGTAAATACAAAACTTTTACAACTTATCATATAATAATAGTTTATACTCCTTAACCGTATCCAAAATGATTGCAAAAAAAGAAACTATAGTCCAAAGCAAACTTTAAACGCGATCGCTCAAAGTCAACAAAGAATTGTACATTCTGATTAAAATGTTGAATGAAGCCGATATTAAAAATCATCCTTTTCCTACTTAGAGTGCAGTCGATATCAGGCACGAGCTACAAATCTCATCCAATTTCCAGGTTTCTAAAATACACAATCCCAAGCTCCGCAGCGGATCGTCAACTCTTTCTTCCTCTTTTTGCCGCCTCCGCCGGCTGGAGTCGCGTCGCCACAGCAAGCGGATCGGAAAGCGAATTTCACGAAAGTTTTTCCCACTCGCTCGATAGCGGCTATCAATCAGCTGCCGATGGGAATTGCCGTTGCTGAGCATTAGAGCGAGAGATAGACAGAGAGAGAGAGAGAGAGAGAGAGAGAGAGAGAGAGAGAGAGTGAGAGAGTGAGAGGGGGAGAGGGAGGGAGAGGGAGAGATGGGAAGAAGAAGGAGAAGGGAGACATAGAAAGAGGGAGAGAGAGAGAGAGACGCTGGTGGACGGAAAAAATGACAGACTTTCGAGATAATGGGAATTTAAACGCTGGGGAGAGCGAGAGAGCAAGTGAGAGAGACAGAGAGAGGGAGGGATAGTCGAGACTCTCGGCTCTGGCCGACTTTTTACCGGGGAACGTAATGGCTTAATAACGGTCGCGTTCCTTCGGACGTCATTTGACGAACCGACAATGGAAGTGAGGGGCGAGGCGACGCGGCTTCCGGAACACGATTTTATTGCTTCGCGCACAGGGGACAACGAATCGGCGCATTCTTCCTCGTTGTCCTCGTAGTGGCCGTCTACAGCGGGGGTTGCGATGAGGTGTGGAGAGATAGACACAGAAAGAAAGGGAGAGACAGAGGGAGACAACGAGCTGACGGAATGAGCGGAAGCGCGAGGACAAAAATTTCCTAGCTGTTAAAGCGTGCGCTTTGAATTTGCTCGCCGAGGGGAAATATTTGAATTTTAAATCCCAGCGAATCGAGCTTTTACGATGTGTTCGAAATACACGTTCTTTGGCGTATACGTGCACACCGGTTGTATGTACGACAGCTTTTTATTTTCCTTTTTGTGCTGAATGTTGCCGTGGAGTTGCCGTGAAACTTTTACCAGATCCTTAAAAAATTCGGAATGAGGCGCGTGTTCCGGTTACTCCTGCCATGTTAAAATTCACTTTCTTTGTGGAATTTCAAATGTGTGGATAATCATAAATTGCTATCGATATAAAAATTTGTGTTCTGTAGAAATTGCACAATAATAAGGTTTTTAGATCGGAAACACTCTCTTTAGACGGAAATCGCTGTAAGATAAGTGTAACATCACACAAGTGTTTCCCGTAATACTGTACCTATTCACCATATTTATGAAAAGTTTAAAAAAAGAATTAATGATAATAATAGAAAATAAGCTATTCGAAACACGTAAATAAAATCAGTAAAAAACTTTTATTGAATGATATATTTTTAGGCTACCCTTTCACATAAAGATTTTAATGCGTTTTATTAAATGTACATACATAAGTCGAAAAAAACCGAGAACGAGTATCATTGTGTATATTTAGTTCTATAAATTTATAAAATTTTAATCAATTATCGTACATTACAAAAAATATTTGAAGACATAATTCATTCATTTCAACAAATACAACCACCTAAATGGATGTACGGCCAAATTCAATTATCTTCATAAAATAAACAAGTATATGTGTACATTTATAGTATAAGGTTGCGCATAATTTACCGACTACGGAAGAATGATAATACAAATCCAAATTTAGCAATCCAAGAAATATCCCAAATAAATTTCCATCTGCAGAAACTACAAATCCGTGCGCAACATCATAAGTATCAGACGAAGGAAGGGGGGCGATCGATCGTTGAAACGGAAATTCCAGTGCCTATACCGCCGTGAATTTTTCGCGATCGTCACTCTCCTCCGCCTAATCGCATCAAGCATTCGTCTGCCTAGCTCTACCGGACTTAATAGGAATGCAAATTACCGGGGGCTTGGGGGAGAAGGCAAAGTTTGACGTTTCGAGGTCTAGCACGTACCACGCGAAATCCCTAACTCACCGCCGCCACTGTACAGATGTAAGTTTTAGATATACCGCACTGTTCCCCGATTTCTCTCCCCATCGCATATATATGAGTGTGGGTACCTTCGATTGTACACACTGACTCCGAATGTATAATCTGCAAGTCTCTGAAAGAGTCTCTAAAAAAGTTAAGATAGGACGACGCGATGCCTTATTCCGATAAAGTTGATGTATATACCCTGCCCGAGCTATTCTCCCTTTATACACGTTTTATTTTTCTGGTTATTATGGAACTGGTGGAGTATAAAAGTTCGCGTTAATAATACTGCGGATTTGGGCGAGATTCAGCCATTCGCTGACTCCTTATAACGCCGCAGCCGCACGGATTTGTCGAGATGCAGCCATTATGCATGGCCGACTTTATGAAATTCATAAATTCGCTGTTTATGAGCGGACTAAGCTTTGGTAATGCCATGATTTGGAGGACGGGAATGCCGGCCGTTGCTAACATTTTTGGGGATTTCCGTGTTTATATGTATTTGAAGAGAGAGAGAGAGAGAGGATTAGTACAGGAAAAAGATCGGAAATGATGAGATTTTTACGTGGACGGGACTCGCTTTTATTAAAATCAAGCCTGGAGAATCCAATGATGTTTTTCGGATCTCGTATTTATCGGTCCGTATGTAAAAATGTTAATAAAAGTAAATAATAAAATACTTTTACACTACCTTTAATTGTTAATATTCTACTGTCACTTTTTTAAAATAAATAATTATTATTATTATTTTCCCTCATTCGTTTACCTTCATTCTAAACTTTATTAGTATAATAACATTAAACTAGAGTTTTCAATTAAATACAATCAATTCTTTGTTTATTTAGATCTATATATTAATTTATTGTATTTATTGCAGGTTTTCCAACTGAAGTGTCAAAGCATGCCTTAATTGTAGAGTCACAAGCAAAATTTTCTCAACCCTCAGGGGTGAGTTACACTCATCAGGATTTGTATATTTATATAAGAAATATAATATTTTAAATATTAATTTTAATTTTTAGAGATTTTGCGCAATCAACAGAACATTTGTAGGACCTTTTGAAGAAATTTTCAAAGACTCGTATAACACTATACATCGGCTGGATACTAATCGGTAACGTAATGTTGCCAAGATTTTCGTCCACTTGCTAATAACTGATTCAATATCATGGGCGGTATTGGCAAACTTAAAATTAAATGAAGAGGATACAACCAGTTCAAGTAGAGTGTTTATTAAAATACTCTTTCAAGAGCTCTCGGAATATATGGGCCTAAGAAAGTTAAATGAAAAACTTAAAGACGAGTAAGCTATCAAATTTTAAAAAATAATTAGATTATTTTTAAATAAATATATTTATTCTGTATCTTGGGCAATTTGCCCGTAAATTCTTGTAAATAAGTAAATTAATTAAAATGCGTTTTTTTTTAATAGAGACTTCAAGAAGCTATTCAAGGACTATTTCCTACCGACGATGAAAATAATACGAATTTTTCAAGAAATTTTTTCTCATCGATAGGTCTTTATTTAAATATTTAAACTACATAATCAAAATAATTTATATATTTGTTTTTAAAGGGATGATTTGCGAGAGCATTTGAAGTCTCAGCCAGAACCTGTAAATGAAACAAAGGAAGAAAAACCATCGAGTTCTGAAAGTTCTTCTGACAATGAAGAAGGCAGTGACGACGAGGAAGAAGACAAAGAAGATAATAAGCAAGAAGTCAAAGATAGTGGTGTCATAATTGACGAAGCAGAGACAAATTCGACTGCTCTTAGAAGGACCATTTATTTGACAGTACACTTCAATATTGATTAGACTGTAAGACCGATAGAAAAATCTTTGGCAGTTTACAATACACTTCCCTTGATTTTGAGGAATATGCACAAAAGCTCAAGAAAATGCAGCTATAAAACCAGGTCAAGAAATTGAACTGTGATATAGACTAGTAAATTTTTTGCCACTGGAACGTTGGAATGCTCCCTTTGTTGGTTCATTCGAAAATTCGAATGCTCCCTCTGTTTCTAAAATGAACTGCTGGAAGTGTTTATAACGATGACACACCAGTGTTCATTCGAAAAATACCCATTATGTTAAAATTTAATCATCGACGCATACATTAAAATAATATAAAATAAACGTAGCTAGGCAACGTGCCGACGACATTCTTAGCATTAATTTACGTATTAAATAATCATCTTTTTTTTTATTTATATATTCCTTTTTTTGCTTAGAACATTTTACAATTATGTCAGGGATTCAATTTTTCATTTGATTCCCTGATTCATATCCGGGATATTTACAGCTCTAAATTAAAACTTCGTATATACATATATCGCGCTCTCATAATACTAATAAAATATTTGAATTCGTGATACGTTGGTGTACTAATCGATGCGTACATTACTGAAAGTATAACCATAAAAAATATTTCAAACTATGTATGGAGTGTTTCCGCTAATAATTGCAAAAGAACTCGCTCAACGATTCGTATAACGGCCATTATAAAGCACCTAACAATTTTAAAATCTGTATATAATCCCACAAAATTCTCCGATTAAAAATCTCACACGATTTATACGTATATGCGTATACAGTGTGCGAATCGCACCAGACTCTCCCAGAGAGCGAAGAAATCTTTCTCGCAGCACACACACAAGCCTCGGCTACATATAATTACATCGGCCGATGAGCGCGCGGAGAGAAACGATGCTGCACCTGCTCAATCTCGTCCTAGCTATACACCACCAAGGCGTTACACCCGTGTTCTCTCTCTCTCTCTCTCTCTCTCTCACTCCTCCGTCGTAAAATTACGAGCGATACCATTCGGTGCCAGCAGCGATTCCAGGATACTCTCGCGTTTGCGCGACCAACAGTCGACTCCCTGTGTCGTCATCGATAAAATAGCCTTGATCAGATTTGACATTGATTAGTCCGCGGGGCTAGAATTGAAAAAGAAAAAAAAAGAAAAGAAAGCGAGGTTCGTTGCTTTGCCCGACTTGTGACTTTATGAATTTTCTCACGAGCGAGAGCTTACATGTAGGTATATATATACCGACGTCTGCTGGAACACACACGCACGTGCGAAAAAAAGCATATACGGGCTCTGTGCCGAGCAGGGCGATTATACAGCGAGGAGCTCGCTCGGCTTTTTATCCCTCGTTCTTTCCTTTTTTTTCCCCGCACTCCTTCTCTCTTTCTCTCTCTCACTCTCTCTTGCACTGCAGCAGCAGCAGCAGCAGCGGCGGCGGCGAGTGCACTTCGGGGCGATGCGCTCTGCAGATGTGCAACTGCAGGCTCTCGCTCGTTCGCTCGAGGATTAACAGAGTGAGAGAGAGAGAGAGAGCTAGTATCCACTGGGAGAACCGGTATCCGACAGACGTCCGGCTTCTTCCCGATTTTGCACTGCGCAGAGCGACTCGACGACGCGAGGCTACGAGCAGCCGCACCAGCTTGCAAGATAATACTATATCGTTTTGCGCGTATACGCGCTTTGGCTCGACGGACGCCTATACAGGATTTTCCGTGTCGAGGCGCCGCCGTCGGTTTACTCGGTAGCGGAGAGAATTTTCAATTCCCGATGATCCAATGTTATTTCAGCGGGGACGCGAAAAGCTTGGATGCAGGAAGGAGAAAAGTTGTGGTTATTATTAGCGATATTTTCAAAATGAAAGAATTCTATATTACCAGCGAGAAATATCAAAAGAATGAATTTTGTCTCCTGATGAATAGCTTATAAATAAATCTGAAAATAAATAAAAAGAAATCACCTATGGCATCGCGGTATAGTCATACATTGACAAGCAGAAGCAGGCTGTTAATTTAGTTACGAAGAGATACGTAGGGTATGCACGTCGCGAGAGAGGCAAATAAAGCCTTACGAAGGCTCTCCAACGCGTTCCCTGAAATTGAAGCTATTCCGATGCGATTCATAAAGAGTCGAGCTATACCTATACAGGGCGATGTAGGCAGCAACGCAAGTCGACGCAACAAAGAGCAGAGGGTCTTCTCGGCTGCCGCGAGCTCGGCGCATAAAAATCCCCACTGCCATATAGCTGTGCAGTCTCGCTCGAGTTTCGCGTTGCACGAAAAGATATATGTACACACACACACACACACACACACATACATATATATATATATATAAAGCTAAACTCGTCATCTGTTATCGACAGCGACACTTGCCGTCGCCAACTTTCTCTCCTCACTTTTTATCCCCTCAGCAGCAGCAGCGGCAGCGGCAGCGGCAGCGGCAACGGCGGCGGTGCGCACTAGCGATTACCGCACGCGCGACTACTCCTCCCTAGCCTATATATACCTCTCTCTTGCGCTCCAACATCTAAGATCCACGCGATCGAAATACCAAGTTTCGCGCGGCATTTTTCAGTTGGAGCTCCTTTAACGATTTCTGGATAAATGGGAATGAAGTTTCGAGTTCGTGCGCGCGAGCCAGCTCTCGCTTCTCTTCTCCCAACCCTCATCTCCTCTACCTTCCGTTTGACTTCCTTGAATATCTAGATAGCTATGTAAGGCGTTTTTAACTTTTGACGCGCATTCGGGGAAATTGTGCGCACCGGCGATTTATGACGAAAAGTCTAGTTAACGGGACTTGAGCCCGTTAATGGCTTTATATTCGCCTTTTATGCCTTTCCTTACTTTCTCTTCCCTTTTTCGTAGTTTTTTTTTTCTTTTTGCGCTAAAAAAGTAAGTTCTGCGATCTGACAGGTGACGCTTTGAAATGTTAAGATTGAATTTGCAGAGCACAAAGTCAAATTTTATAAGTGTCAACCCATTCTAGTTTTTTAAGTAAACAAGCTAATGTTATCATAAATATATATATATATATATTCAAAGGAAGTGTCACAATTAATTAAAATTAACGTAAGTTATATCGAATGTGAACTGAAACTCTTACCGTGTCTGGTCATCTTTTCAAGCAAGCATCAAACAACCAATCCTCAATCTTTATATAATTTAGCAGAACGGAATCCGCTTGTCCAAACAGAAGGCAAAGCAGCCTGAGAAACAGCTCGTGCAAAGTGCGCCGGACCTTTTCACCTCCTCCTCCTCCTCCAACTAAAAGCATCGGCGCGCAAAAAAGCGCCGCCGCCGTCGCCGGAGCAGGAAGGGGCGCATTTCGTTCCGGACACAACGCTAAATCCATTGTAAACGCGGCGGCAGCTCGCATGGCGCACACGTGCTCCACTTGCGCGTGAGCGGCGACCCCAACAAACCCAGTCACGCTTCAAAGTGGCTTAAGCCGGCATTGTTATATTACGTAGCATAGCTAGAAGCTGGGTGCGCCGTCCTTGACAGTGAAAAAAATGAGTGCGACATGCCAGCCATTGTTAAGCATCCCATCTCCTTTCACCCTTTCTCTCTCTCTCTCTCGGACTCACACACATTTTCGTCGTACGCGTATACATGCATGCATATAGTTAAGGGGAGATCGCGAGTCATCTTCGATTCGACGGCTGGCTGTTGTGGCTTGTCTTTGTAGAGGCGGCGCGTGTTCGTGTGTGAGTGTGCGAGTGTGCGAGTATATGTCGTGAATGCGAGGCTGCAAACACCGAGCTCCGAATCCACTTACCTGCAGACGCGCGAGTGCCATGAGCGTTCAAGCTCCATTTGCTCCCACAAATGTACTGTTATATCGTCTTACGACTTCTATGCGAATCGCTACTGCTATTGTATGGCCACTGCACGTATACTATAGCTATTTGAAAACCCGGTTCTATATAGGATCTTCTTATACCCGGTGGTGTGGTTCATCGATAAATAAACACAATTATAGACTGCGAACACTACAAAATCAAGATAAACGTTAAGATTTACTTTTTGTTTTCATATTAAGGCGCGTCTCTGAAGTATCAGGTTAATTTGAATAAATCACTAAGATTTTTTGATAAATGATTCTTCCTTTATTAAGAGAAATTCAAGTGGTATACGTACGATTTATACTTTTCTCGATTAAAATCTATATTGGAAACACTAATAATAGAGGGAGAGAGAGGGGGGGGGAAGGGAAGCAGAAGACTAATGTAATGTAATGGGTGTTAAGGATAGCATAGACCAGTTCCTGCAATATACATATACCTAGTTACACTGGAATAATTAGAGCCAAACAGTCATCGCGTACGCATTGCATTGAGAGTGACTGACATATGCTTTGTCCTTTGATCTTAGGCTCATTTCATAGTAACACGCATACCCCATATCAAGATGAGAGAGTCAATTATTTGCCATTAATCATTTTACATCGAATACGCAATTTAACATTTTCATTTAAATTATATCGAGTTCAGCCTTCATACCTTAATAAAGTTATATAAGCCATTGCTGTACGAAATAATATATTTAATAGACAAGATGTACAATTGGTGAAAGACCATATGACAATATAACTGTTGAATTTAAGATATAATTAACAGCTTTAAAAATCAAAATTTCAGCTATAAATATATTTTATAAATAATTCACACTCGGCAAAATATGAAAACAAAAGTATCACTTTTTATAAGAATTTGAAATTCGTGGCAAAACGAATGGATAGAAACGGAGAAAAGATTTGAAATCGCTGATCGTTCAGCCTGATGTATTTGTTTTCATTGTGCGTGAGAAGAAATATGGGCAGTCGCAAATAGCCTGAGCACGATGCCGATCATCGCATACCCGATGAGCAGCTGCACGACGCCGAGAGAGCCCAAGCCGTGGGATATTTCGCATTTACGAGTCAGCCTCTCTGCTTCTCCATTACGAAATTTGGCTCGATCGACCTTCTTTAACAACGCTTAAATGCCTTCTCACTTTAATACTTTCACTTCGTTGACTTTTTTCGATATTTTTGTTACCTTTATTGCTCCCGTTTTTCTTTGCCCCCTCTTGTTTTGACAGTGCTTTTATTTATGTAGATGAGCTCTCTGAGATGTTGCAATGAACTTTCTATAAATTATATTGAATTAAGGTTGTGCTTTTAAGATTATTATTTCTATAAATAGAATGTGTACAGTTTTGCTCTCAAAATAACTAATTATAGTTATATGCTAAAGATTACACACAAAATTCGGGCTTCAGTCACGTTTTTTGAGAAATAGTTTATTTTTTCCTTTGCTGTCCACAGGAAAGACTCGATAGAAATTATTTACAGAAAATATAGTTGAGCACCGAATATGTTGATTTTAACATAGTAGTATCAAAGCGCTTCACGCATCAATTATCAAAATACATTCGAGTGCTCGAAATAAATACAAAATAAACAATACCTAATAATCATTTCCAATAAATAGTTAGTATAAAACTAAAAAAGGCAAGCGATAAAAATAAATCTGTTTGATCTTCCACTCCTTCACTGTAATTCTTGTTCTAAATTAAAAAAAAAAAAACTCGTTTTAAGCCTTTCGTAAAAATGTGCCACTGTTACACGCTGCACGAAATCACGGAGAACATGATCGCCGCTTGATGAATTTTAAAAACAGAAAGAGAATGAGGGGAAAGAAGGTTCGATAATTGCTTTAATTTTCTCCCGCACTCGAAATCTCTCTCTATCTCTCTTTCTCGCTCACCCGTTCCTGAGAGGAGCGACTTGTATACGCGTGGCCACGTGCATGTATCCACGGGTGAGCAGGTGCCAGCACAAAGTTGCTGTGTACAATGAAAGGCTCCACAAGCGAGAAAACGAGTGAGGCCAAGAGAGAGAGAG
>UELV01087617.1:0-10441 GCA_900490015.1 Megastigmus stigmatizans | reverse complement strand
ATATATATATATATACGCATCCCTTTAAATAGTACCCACGACGCGTCTCAAAGACGCAAGAAAACTTCATTCGAGTCGCAAGTTCATCCCGAACGCAGCTCTCCTTTATACAACTTCGTAAAGCGATATATAGAACTGAAAAAGGAGCAAAGGACATTATAAACTCGCGTACAGTATACGTGATCCCGAGTGCGAGGGATCGCGCACGTATATATATAAAAAGAGGTGGTAGGTCTCTCTCATAAAGGAGCATCAGCTGTTCGAATTATATATTATCGTTGGACGCAAAGCCGGCAGATGTTCACCAACCTGGAGTCGCGCGTGTGCCATACACTCTTTCTCTCTCCCTCTCTCTTTGCGCGCGCTTAGCAGCAGCTATATACTCTCTCGCCCCGAAATATTTCACGCGCTGCACTTTTTCACGTTGCTTTTTCGCCTTTTTCTGTCTCTGAGTCCACGTCTCTCTCTCTCTTCTCTTCCCTTTGGTTGTTTTTTTTTTTTTGTTTCCTAGTTTTATTTGTCGAGAGCAAAAACATATTATATGTATAGGGGGGAACGACACTGAATTCTTGCGTTAGGGGTGATATGCAGGTTTTTGCGCACGATGTGTTTAAATTTCTCGATCGCAAGAGCGATTACGCGATTCGATCATTTTAAGAGAAAGTTGTTCGCGTGATATTGCATGATTTTGGTAAAATAACAATTCATTAATTTATATTTACTTTATATAGCTATTGTATATTCGATTTACTCGAATATTTATTATTTATGCTGCACAATTGTACCCAAACACCAACGTATTATATGACGTTCAAGCTAAATAGTATAAAAGTTCGTGCCTCACATGTTTCTTAAGTTGACGAAAAATAAAGTACATAGCGTGATGAAGCCAATCCACTAAATTACTCCTTTCCACTTGATTTAGAAACGAGATAGGTATAGGGCAAAGGGGCAGTGTGCAAATAAAAGTGTAGTTAAGTGTATAATCAATGTTCGTGTCGCGGCTAAATAAACAATCATCTTGTTATAAGTTTCCCGGACCGGAAAAGTCTTAATCAACGAAAACAACCATTATTGACAATTTATAAGCTCGATCATAATTACGTCCTGATACACAATTTCTATATACTTACCTTTGTATAAGAAAAATTATTTACACGAACATGCATATTGTCATTTAAGTAATAATTAAAGTAATAATTCCTAATTAAGCGGAATATTTATATAAATTATAACTCTCCAAATTGCTACCATCAAGGCAAGCTGATACAGACCCTCGCGAAACATTTTCCCTTACGTGTCATCAATCACGAAAAAAAAAGAAAAGGCGAGAAAGCAATAGAAAAGTTTTCCGGCACTCGTACAGCAGCCGGTCGGGATTTTCCGTTATATACACGGAAATTCAAGAATAAGAAAAAAAGGGAACGAAAGACCAAGACCAGCTCCTCCGAGCATTCAAGGGCATACCGTCGTGTGTGCATTTACTCGTGTATATATGTATATATAATGTCGTGGCACACAGACAGACGGCATGGCCGGGGCTGTACACGCGAGCGAACGGATATTATATTGTCGGTTCGCGGCGAACGCGCTGCAATGTATGGACAATGCAATGTACGCAGTGTATAATGTTAAAAATATACTTGTCGCCGGGACTGTGGAAAGCGGGTCAACCGCGCATACTTTTCCAGACGATTTTTCGAGTGAAAATCGAATGAGCTGGATAACCGAGTGCTTGCTTCTGCGGTATATTACCTTGTCGTCCGTTTCGCATGTGAGAGCTGACAAAATTGACCAAAACTTATTATATATATGTACATGTGTGTATGCGAGTAATTGCTACTCGGAGTATCGAAGGACACTGAAAGCCGACTTTTTGTGTTTGAACACGACTTGAATACTATGCTCTATAAGTAATATATTATTGGTAGAAGCGAATCTCAGGACTACACTCATCGCGATCACGAATAACGTAGAACAGCAGCGCTAAATTAATTCAAAGTGCAACTCTCCTTGTCGAATAGCGAGGCAGCGAGTATCGTCGTCCAAAAAGACCCTCGCTCGTCCAGCGAGATTCTAAAAATCCCACGAGAGCTGCAACCTCACTCGACAACCACCTCCTATAGCACCGTAGCACACATATATATCCTGCAAAACGATTTGCATCTTGCGATCGCTCGCTCGTCTTCTTCCTGCTGCATCGCCGCCTATTGTCGCGCGTCTCGCGATGTTATTCCTACATAGTCGGGCCCCTTACAGAGCACAAACACACACACATATACTAACAGAAAAACAAGGGACGAAAGGGCCTTCTCTCATTGGCCATGCCTGTACAGCTCGATCTCGCGCGCATTTTTCACGGCTACCGTATAGAGAGGCAGGAGAGACGCGTGTGCACGTGCGTGCATTTCTCTCTCTCTCTCTCTCTGTGTCTTTATAGCGAGGAGAGACAGCTGTGGGGCAGCTGGCAGCGCGTGCCGCCGCGAACCTATGGGGTCTCACTCTCTCTCTCTCTCTCTCTCTCTCTCTCTTGCTTGCTCTGCAAGGGCAAACCGTCCGGTGGGCCCTTGGTATGGGTGCGAGAGCGAGTTGGTTCGCTTGATCGCCTTGCAGGCTATACGTGTTATATAGGAGAACTCCAACTCTCCCTATACACATTGTGTGTGTGTGTGTGTGTGTGTGTGTACATGGGGTATATGCGGCGCCGAGTGTGCGCCAGCCAGCGGCTACACGATTATTTTTAACGAAAGTTTTTTTTTTTTTTGGTGCAAGTTTAGTCTCGGCTGCGGGAGAAAAGTTGGAAAAGCGACCGAAGGGTGCACGCTTTGGTATATTTATTATTTTGGGGATTTGTGTACGATTCGATTTTATACACGTAATGATCGTGGATTTCGATGTCGGAAAATTTGTTTTCGTTCAATCAAATCGATTTCAAAGCCAATATCAAACATAGCGCGATTGAAAAATTGTAGAATATATTTAATAAAATTTAAGTAATTCGCTTTGAAATTGAATAAGAAGAAATGTTAAACAAAACTATTAAAATGTTAATGTGAAAAGTTACGTTGAAGTATTTATATAATAAGCCCCCACACAAATTATTAGTGACAAATCAAGCCCTCGTACTTTTCAATGTCTCACTTCAAATTCCTTGGATATTTGAATAGGGCCACCAGTGGGCCACACTTGACTGGGTATATTCCATATGTGTACAATGTGACGCTTAGCTGTATAAGTGCAACCTTACGAAACTCTGTGTCAGACCATCGGGAGTTATCCCATACACAAAACTACGTAGCTGTAACACCCCGTTATAGCCAGTATAGCGTTGCGGCAGGGTGACTTTTTTTTCTCTTTCCTCATACGGGTTACACGCATGTTGGCCAATTTTATCGTGAATGGAAGAGATACATCGGCCGGTGTCTTGCACCCTGATAATTATTGTTACGCGAAAGCAGTTTTTTGTTTTGTTTCAGAACGAAACTTACTTATTAACGTTTTAACTTATTACATACTTCCGAAGGGTTGGAACGCTTCGTATGCATTTATTCAAAGTCGTAAAAAATAAATAACGAACAAAATGAAATGTGCATACAGCAGCTGCTTATCGACATATCATTCGCAACTGATTCATCCATTATTATCACCCAAAGATTTATATTCTCCGACATTTTCGAAACAATGAAGTTTGGAGAGGTATACGTAAGATGAAGGAGTACTGAAGCGTTCGGACCCTTGCTACTTGTGCAAAGTACACTTTCGAGTGGCGCGCAAATTGATTGACAGCGGTAACCAGACCCTTTTCCCGCATGCATTCAACATCAAAAGAACGCGAAACAGTCATACATCGTGCCGGTGGCTAATTACGCAGCCTGCGCACACCGACTTTAGACAAGAGTGCGTGCATGGTATGTATATGCGTATACCTGTTGAACAATCGGGCCGAGTTTCGCTTCGTCTAGAACCCATGCAATCGTTTTCGTGTCTTATGTCGTCTCTCGCTCGGAAATTCGCACGTATTCCCTGCTCTCGTAGTGTGCGAAATTAAAATATTACCTTATACTATGATCATTATGAGTAATGACGGTATTTTAAGCGGTATTTTTGTAATTTGAAGTAATCACAATTGTTGATCTATTTTTCCAAATGTGGAATGGAATTCAAATTATATAGCCATGGTTGAAGAGCTTTCCAGCACAAACATTAAATAGCATATTTTGTATGAAAAGAAATATAAGTTAACTCTGAAAATTTGATACTTATAAAAATGATTATTTTGGACTACTTTATCATTCGGTTCGTTCACTTTAATAGCAAATAATAGCGTGTATGCTAATCTTTTTAATTAACAACTTTAGTATTCGACCGAAAAGTTACATAAATAAAAATACTTCGAATCAACATTTCTACTTAATTTATGAAAGTTGGATAAATCCAATCTCATTGATATACCAAATATCTCAAAAATCAACTCTACAAATAAGCAAATCCGATAGTTGCGGTAACCTGACATATTAATTTTTTATTTTTTTGCACGCAAAAACTTTAAATCCAGCGTATATATACGTGTCCAGCGAAACGCGAGAAGCGGCTACCGGAGTCTATATCCCAGAACCGTATACATCATACGCGCATAATATATCTGCTACGTATAGAAGTAAAAGAAGTAGGGGGATGAGGCTTTGGACTCGAGCGCGAGCGAGCGAGAGGTTGCGGTTTCTCATCCGGCTCGACCTACGCCAACCGAACACAGGAAATAGTCCTGAAGCATCCTAGAGGATACAGGGCTATTGGGTTTCAGGCTGCACACACACACACACACACACACATGCACGCGGCTGAAAACTGTCCGGGGGCAGGGATACAACACACGAGGTGCCGCCTGCAGCGGAGCGCCGAGTGAAAGGTGCGGAAGGAAGGAAGGAAGAAAGAGAGGGCGAGAGAGAGAGAGAGAGAGAGAGAGGGCTTATAGTAAGTGTGACCACGAAAAAGCGGGCTTATATGTATACATCCATGCGACGGGGAGGCAGGAGGGGAAATATGGAAGGAGACGAGAGAAAAAAGGAATTACCAGAAAGAGAGAACTAGCGAGGCAGAGAGCCGAGGAACCGGAAATCTTAGGACGTTCAACCCTGACACCCGGTATATATTTAGATTTAAAAGGACCCGGCTATATGCCCTATCTAATCTGATCTTGCGAAGATCGCGACAGACTTGTAAGGCGGACGAGCCGCTCCTCGTGCAGTTGCTATGGAGGGAAATTTGGTTTGCGGAAACGGTGCTCTTGTTCTGCAAGCTTTGTTTCTGCGGCCGTGTCGAATCATTTCTTTCTTCTCGACGGGTTCCTTTTGCAATCGCTGTTTTATCGATGTACGGTTTTTGACTGTAGTTGAAAAGTGCAGATTACGATGAGAAATTCTGTATTTATATACATATTTATGTAGAGTAAATTGATTTATTCTTAATTTATTTAAGTTGATATTTATTTATTACAGAAAAAAAGTAGTATTAATTCAGTATTATTTGAATTTTGATTTGATATAGGCAATCAATTTTTACGGTAATACAGCTGCTAAGAAGCACAGCAGAGGTGTGATCAGTTTACTACAATAAAACTGTATTGAAATATGCTGATTATAAACTGTGTGAGTGTTATCAATTTTACACAATACCTTTAAAAAAGAATTACTTAAATACGTTGTTATTGAGTAAGTTTATACATATTTTCATTATCTTTAAAAATTAAATGTCGAAAATATCGTGCAAACATGCAATATTGATAATATATTAATTGTCAATTATGTCTATATTGCTACACGAAGAATGTTTTACAACAAAACAAATTGCGTCTTACAAAACAATATAATACGACAAGTTTTTAAATAAACCAAATATTTTTTTCGTTTGAACTTCTCCATCAGACGTCGGTTTGTAACAAGCAACATATATATCTAGCATGTTGCTTTAAAAAAAAATAAAAGGAAACCCATCTGTTGTTATGTTCGATCGTATACAGAATATTTCCAGTAGAACCAATTTCGTCAACGACATTTTTTCCTCTTATAGCTCGATTTTTTTCACGATATCATTAACTCGCTCATCTCAAGTCGTTCAGACATGAACATTACGTACATAAAAAAGATCGAGTCGAACGCCTCGTATAATAAAACAGAAACCGGTGAAAAATACACGGCGGCGGCGCGTGTGCATTTCGTCGAAAATACAGAAGGCAGCAGAAACAGCCCAAGGGACTTTTATATGCGCAGTCGCGCGCGCCGCGTTGCAGTAGGCCGTTATGTACCGCCGCATGAAAGATGGCCCCCTTTGAAATATAAGTAAGTACTGTAGCCTCTCTCTCTCTCTCTCTCTCTCTCTCTCTTTCTCTCTGTCTCGCACGCACGTATATACCCAAAGTGGCAGAAGGGAATACCATTCTGGCTGCTGCCGCTATGTGTGGCGAGAGAGGCGATGAACGCGCGCGCGCGCGCGACTCGCCGAGACGCTCGAAATAGACCCTAGCGACTCGGCTGCCGATCTTCTCCAAAAATAAGACTGCGTATATAGTTTTTTCTTCTTCTTCTATGCTTCTTTCTCTCTCGCTCTGCCTGAGGTTAGACGAAGTCGACGACGGCGATGCTCAGACACGGGGAGCTTCTCGTTTATTTTCTGCTGCTCCGTCTCTCTTGCACGCGTGCGCGCGCGCGCGCGACTCTAGAGTGGAAAAAGAGGCGAAGAAATCGTTAAGTACACCGACTTGAGGCACTTTTCGACTGTTCCTCTTGTGCTATCGTTCTCGCTTTATCTCGCTTCTTCACTCTTCTCTCTTTTTTTTTTCACCTCTATGGTATAATCGCGTTTGTTTGCGCATTGTTTTCTTAAATAGGCAATATTATGCGCGCGGCAACTGCGCAATCAGCGGAGCAATTGTTCAAACAGAAGAGACGACGAAGAACTTTGAAACGATTGACGAGGAACGAATTTTATGGAGATACTTATATGCTTAATCTTTTCGTGGAATTAGGTTGAGGAATGATATGAGAAATAATACTCGAGATTCGAAATAATAATATAGTTTATTGTAATATGATAGTTTTTAAGGTAGGTTTGATAATTTCGTAAATTGATCGCTTAGTGTGAATACTTGAAACATGTACGATATTTATCGTTTTTTATTCGCCTTCCTGGATTGGGATAATATGAAATCTTTGACACTTGTGACTGGAGGACACGGTACTTGCATAGTTGGTAATGGGTCCACTGGTAATACGATCACTGATGGTTCTTGTACGATTACTGATAATTTACTAGTTTTGTCAGTGTTAACTACTATATTTTCTTTACCTGAAAAGAAAACCGATGTTTGATACGATGAAAAAACTTTAATCTAATCATCGATCAAAAGAACATACCCTTTCCTTTTGTAGATACATTTATGCCTTGAGAATGTAAACTCGTTGATGAGCTAATCTTCTGATTAGAAGTGTTGGATCCTAAAGCAGAGCATATTTATTTGAAAAGAAGTTACAAATGGTCTAAAATAAGTTGACAGACGGCACACACAACTTCATAAAAAATACTGTTTGTTTCCTCAAAGTGTAAGCTCGGTATTCATGAAACAATAAATTTAATCATAAATGTTTAAATTTTTTAAGATCTTTAGGTTAAAAATTAAAAATTCCAGACGATAACTCTTAGCGTGTGAGTATATGTGCATGTGCGTACACATGAAATACAATTTATAATTGACATTTATACCGTTTAATACAAATCACTTTTTACAGATTCATAAAATTTGGAAAGCAAGGTACTTCTCAAATATTGTTTAAATCGACATTTTCCATTAAAATAATCATAAAAATATTTTAATGTGTGTACCATATGCTATTAAATTTATAATTAATTACCTGTTTCACTACTAGATTCAATCTGACATTTGCTATGACTTTTAAAACAGTCGATATGAGCATCGTGACCAATATTCGAATTTTCTTGATTTCCGCTTACAATACCATTGACCTGATAACCAGAACTCTGACTGACTTTATTCCAACCATTCTTATCAGTGTTCTGGTGAATTATAAATTGATACCACCAACTTTGACCATTATTTTTGTTATTTATTCCACTTTCTGAATCACCAACAGCGCTATTATTAATTATGATTTTATAACCCTGATTAGATCCCGGTTTGTTATTGCCACTCTGCTGGAAATCGTTGCATCCTTCACCACTTTTAGTAACCTTCTCATATGCGGTAAGATAGTTTCCGTCAACCGGTTGTGTCTGACCATAAATAAAACCATCAGCAGTTTGATAGACGTTGCCATTTCCATGACCTTGAACGACACTATTCTCCCATTGGTTATTGCCTGTAACCGTATTTTGGTTGGAACCGTGGTATCCTTTACCAGTTATCTCTTCATATGCTGTGAGATAGGTTTCATAAATTTTTTGCGTCTGCCCATGTACTAATTCGTCAGTAGTTTGATGTTTGTTGCCAACTCCATGGTCTAGACCATCACTATTCTGCCATTGGTTATTGCCTTCAACCGTATTTTGATTGGAACCTTGGTATCCTTTACCAGTTATCTCTTCATACGCTGTGGGGTAGGTTTCATAAATTTTTTGCGTCTGGCCATGTATTAGTCCGTCAGTAGATTGATATATATTATCATATCCATGATCTTGAACGACACTATTCTCCCATTGGTTATTGCCTGCAACCGTATTTGGGTTGGAACCTTGGTATCCTTTACCAATTATTTCTTCATGTGCTGTAGGGTAGGTTTCATAAATTTTTTGCGTTTCTCCATGTACTAATTCGTCTGTAGATTGGACTACATTGGCATTTCCATGACCATGCTTTTCATTTCTTTCATTCTGTGGACTATTAAACTTGGTATTTCTATTCGCTTCTTGATTATCATGATCGGAATCAATATGGTAGTCATTATTAGTTGCAATATTAAAAACATTCTTTTCAGATGATTGACCGTTCGATCCATATCCCAATTCATTAGAAATAGTGTTATTATCTTCAGTTTGGAATCCATGAGATGGATTGTGATTAATAACATTATTTGTCGTTATATCTGAACCGTTGTACTCCTTGCCAGTTATAGCTTCGTATGCTGCAGGGTAATTAGGGTAAATCTTCTGCATCTGTCCATGTACTAATCCGTCAGCCGTTATGTATATACCCTTCGCATGCTCTTTATCATTTATAATATCGCTCTGATTATCATCGATCATCGGGGCATTATTTTTATAATTAACTTGATCCGTTTCTGTTCCTTTAGAATTCAATTGAGTCCATATATTTGTGGTACCCTGCTGCTGAACTACATTTGCTTCAACCTTATTTCTCATTGGTTCATGTTCCGATCTATTCGAGAGAATATAGTTTTCAACCGTTTGAATGTTTTGTGATACTCGCTCATTGTTTTCTACTTTAACACCTTTTCCTTTTTCAATCATATTTAAATTACTATTTTTAGTTTCATCACCTTCTTGGTAGTTAATTGACACACTTGTGTCTTTTCCGGAACTCTGATCAACAGTAGAAACACTTTCTCCACCATTATTAATGCTTTCATTTCCAGATTCGTGAGACAAAGATTGACCATTACTTTCATGAGTACTAACTGACGTACTATGCTCTGGAGAGCCCTCAATTCGATTGTCTCTCAATTCATTTGATGATGAGTGCGTGTTGGTACCGGCAGATTCATGAATTGTTTCAATGTTTTCTCGATTCTCTTTATCATTAGAAGTGTTCTTATGTTCGCCTGATATTTCGTCATTCAATGTGTTTTTGGTTTCATCACCCGCTTGGTGGTTATTTGAATCTATCAAGTCTTTTCCAGAGTTCTGCACGCCAGATGCAACATTTTCCCCACCTTTATTAATGTTTTGATTTCCGGATTCATGAGACTGAGATTGTCCACTATTTTCATGACTATTAACAGATGTGTTGTGCTCTGAAGAGCCCCCGAATGATTTGCCCCCGGATTCATTCGATGATGTGTGCGTGTTAATACCGTGCGAACCATGAGTTGTTTCAGTGTTTTCTCGGCTTTCTTTGTGATCTGAAGTATTTTGATTTTGATCTGATTTATGGTCATTCGATATATTTTTAGTGTCATCACCCGCTCTATGGTCAAATGATTCGTTTGTGTCTTTTCCAGAATTCTGCAACCCAGGTAAAACCTTTTTTCCTGTATTAATAACGTTTTCGCTTCCGGATCCATGAGTTTGAGATTCACCACTATTTTCAAGCGAATTAATAGAATTATTGTACTCTGAAGAGACCCCATTTGAACTGTCTCCGGAATGATTCGGTGATGTGTGTTTCATGGTACCCTCTGTTTCATGAGTTGTTTCAGTGCTTTCTCTATCATAAGAAGTGTTTTCATTTTCGCGTGATCTATGGTCGCTCGAT
>UELV01087612.1:0-14403 GCA_900490015.1 Megastigmus stigmatizans | reverse complement strand
ATATATATACAGATACCACTCGTGCACTTGGCCAAGTTAACGCCGGCTTCCTGCGCGACGCCTGCGGCTCAGAAAGAGATGCGCCCCTACACAGATATACACTTGCTTGCACACACGTGTGTGTGTGTGTGTGTGTGTGTATACATAACATGAGCGGCTGCAATACCTGCAGGAGGGAATAGATCCGTTTATCGCGGTGCTTTGTACCGCTGCTGCTGCTGCTGTGCACCGGCTGTAGCGCAGCTTCGGCTTTTTGAATTTCCGAACAGAGCGTGTCGCTCTGCATGGGATATTACGGTGCGCTTCGGCGTCCCATTTCCTGCACTTGTTTATCCTTTTTCTTTCGCTTTAATCTTGTGTCTATACTTGGGGAAGTACTCAGGTATATGTTTATTTGACTGTCGATTGCGCGAGGTACATACATAGTTAAACTGTAGCACGATGGGATATGCAGTGTAATAAACGAAGCTTGCTTTCCGTAACTCGAGATTGCGCTGGAGGAAGAAGGGCACGTCATACTTTGAATTTGAAATTAACGAGTTTTTGGAATGCGATTTTTTTTTTGAAAATGCGGGAAATTGCATTTTTCATTTCGTAAGTGGAGAGAGAAAATGGCTTTTTTTTTCAATCGCGGATCGTTTGAAAGTCGTCCTGTATACAAGGCAGTTCTTGAACTATACACACTCTCTGACTTGTCCGCAACAATAATATACTCGCTCTTCTCATCATGGTACATCATTACAAGTTTGAAAAGGCTTCTTATTCGACATCTGAACTCACCGCGTGTCCTTATTCAAACGTTATACAAACAACTTATACAAGTGTATAACTGAAAGCCGTTCATTATTCCCGCGGCCCATAGTCGCACTGCACTCGTCTGAAATCTCGCGTGTATATATATATAAACTCGAGCTGTATAGATAATCCATCGTCAGCTAAAAACCCATTATAAATCTCCCATCAATGTGTTTTCTTTTTCTTTTTAACCCACATTCACAGCGGTACTTCACACATATACGCCGCGTATACTTGATTCACGGTATACTTGGCCCGTATGGCAGCTAGTGTACTTGGCTAAGCAAAACTCAACAATCACTCCAAACTCCCTGCAGCTATCTCGCGTATATCTCACGAGAGCAGCTACGCTTCACTTTCCCACACACACACACACACATACACACGCGCACGCAGTCACATACGCATGCATACACAGGTGCGTGAATATTCGAATCCCCAGTTGCCTAATTTCTCAGACTGTTTAACGCGTGCGGCCGCGACGAGAGCTCGATTCCAGCTACATACACATATACATACCATGTGCGCTAATACGTCGAATCGCTCTGGCCTGCCACGCTGCTATGGACAATCCGCAAGGCCTTTAGGGGCTTCGGTTAATATACATCGTATGAGAAATTCGTTGAGGAATTCTTCGGTGGAACGGCGTTGAGGTCTCGTGTGTATTGGACGCTCTCTCTCTCTCTCTATCTCTATCTCTCTCTGTGTGTGCGTGTGTCTCACTCTCTGGACGTATAGTATACGAGGGTGCGCTGGTGATCAATGTATACACGCGGGTCTGGCTTAATCTGATTACACGGGGGCATGGACGCGAGCTCGGTGACGAACTCCAAGGTGTTTCTGTGTGTATTATCGTCGGTGTGTGTGTGTGTGTGCGGTACGGTCCGGTCCGCTCGTGACTGTGTGTATATGGGGCTATCTGTACGTCCCTCGCGAGCTTGCTGACCATTAATTATTGCTCCATTCGTGATCCTGTGCGGTCTCGCTGGAATCGTAGACACCCATTATTGGGCGGGTTGTTTTGATTTTGCCGTGGTTTCGTATACCGACCTGTGATTTCGAGACTTTTCATATGATTGCCGTTGGATACTTGCTATTGCCACATGTGCTTTATATTCGATGTAGACTTTTTTCATTTATCGCGATTTATCTGCATTATAAATTATTATATAGGAAAAAGTATGTACGAGATTATTTTGCGCGATATATATATTTACTATATAAAAATGATTCATAAAGATTATACACAAATAATTGAAAGTGTTACATTTTAGAACTTCCAATTATAGCCCAATGCACTTACAGAAATATTTTATTTTTGATTGCAGAATATACTGGATAAGTTCAATCCAGGAGCAAGGCAATTAATCAACGCAGGGAAAGCTTATCTCAAAGCACTACATGGTAAGTTTTCATTTTTCTAAAATTTCTTTTTATATTTGTAACTCGTATATGTTTACATGATAGCAAATATTACGTGGACAATTTTCCTCTCACTTTACAAATTACGCAATACCGCGGCGCTTTTCAATAAATTATTATACATTTATATTTATATTATTTTGGGATATTTACTTAATGCGCAAATTCCATTTTCCCCATTGTAAAATTCTCCCGCGTGCAAGCAGTTGACCTATTTTCTTGAAAATATGCATCGGCGTGAACAAATAGTATAATAATACGGGGAACAGTAAATATTACAGGTCGTAAAATTGTGCTTTTAGACTACGCGAGCAAAAGCAATTTGCCTGCAACATTATTGTATCCTTCCTCTCTCAATATTATGCAGCACAAAAGTTTGCTTGAAATAAATCTTATTTATTTACCGGCCCCTTACTGTACAGTACGTAAATTATTCACTTCCCGCTCAGACGCGATTCCTCGCCTTATTCCTATATAAAAGCGGGAAGACCTACTTTGGCTAAAGAAAACAAAACAGCGGCAAGAACAGGGAATGAAATAGCTGGAGGAAAGCCTGCAACCAACGACTTTACCACGCGTCCTCAACAGCATTGTAATCCAAACGGCGCAGTTCGGGTATATTATACGCCATATCCCGAATATAACGAGCGAGAAAACACCGCCTCTCTGCTCCTCCGATATATAAACTTAGCCGAGAGAGAGCGAGATCTTCATCATCGCCGAGTGCACATTACCTGCGCTCTCGCCTTACCGTATTACCTCGCGTATCGCTTGGACGACTCTCTCTCTCTCTCTCTCACTCTCGCGGTGGCTCGTGTACCGTAGCAGGAAGGAGTGAGAGAGAGAGAGAGAGGGAGAGAGAGAGAGAGAGAGAGAGAGAGAGAGAGAGAGAGAGAGAGAGAGAGAGAGAGAGAGAGAGAGATGATGCTGCGCAGGGAGCCGTGTAACCAGCGCGAAACCCGTCAAGTTTACTGCTATATAGTCGAAGAGAGCGAACACTGGCCAGGCGAGAGCGAGTCCGGCTTCGTCACGGTAGACACACCGCCGCCCCGTACCTCAGCTCTCTCGCGATATAACTTAAGCGCAAAATGCAGCTATATACGTCCGCCGTCTGGCTATACGCATGTGTGCACACTCGGCCGTGCGGTCCCAAGTGCTTCAAGGAGTGGATAGATATAGCCGAGCGGTGCGCGGAAGGTGTGTAACGAGGATAACGATGTACGAGAGAGAGAGAGAGAGAGAGAGAGAGAGAGAGAGAATCTGCGTTTTTATATTAGACGCATTTTTTTTTTTCATATTAGATAAAAAAAAGTCTGAGGTGAGCCAGAAATTCGAGGGTGCAGCGATAAGGTGTGAGAGATGCAACGTTCGGGTTGGTACTGAGGGAGAGTTTATTCGTTGCGCATAAAATTCAAGTTCCAGTGTGGATATACATATATATGTATATGAGTTTCGTGTTGCGAATGATGAAATTTGGTATATATCGTGAATGAACGATGCAATAAGTGTTATACCAATGTAAGTAATGCTGTTAAGAGAGCGAGAGAGAGAGAGAGAGGGAGAGAGGGAAATAACTTATTCAAATGTCACGCGGTTATGCGCGAGCGGGTGTGTAAAGCTTTAAGTAGGGCTTTAGGTGTTTATATGCGCAAGCGCATTTTACTGGCGCGGGAAGTAGTTAAATTTAAGTAGCCCTCTTCGTTTTCCGCCATTTCAATTCGCACTCGCGCGTTTACCATTCCGTATCCTATTCTTAAGTATATCTCTTTTCATGAAGCAAACAAACATGAATATTCAGCAGGAATCATTAAAAAATGCAGTCACCTATAAAGCCAATTGAAACGGATCTGTCTGCAAGTTGAGAACTTGTTTCAGATAAGATGAAAACAAATAAATTTGTTAATCTGCGTACTTGTTAAACAAAGAAAGAGCGCGCGCGCGCGCGAGAGAGAGAGAGAGAGAGAGAGAGAGAACGGCAAGCTTGAGCTTTAAGTCTAAAAAGAAATAAGCATTTCGCCGTAACGATGAAAATTTAGATGTATATCGTTATGTTGGCTGTATCATAGCGATCGCCTTTCCCCTCCCCCGACTATGATAATAATCGATAATTGGATGGGCATCGGAAGAAGAGAGCAAAGACTACCAGAAAACTGTGTATAAAAAAATGACAATTAAGCAGATAAAATTCATGCATTCCTTGTCGAACTTTCGAAGCAAACTCATCGTTACAGTTTAATATTAATACTGAATTACATTCTTGTAAGTTCAATAAGCTTGATAAACATTTCATTTTAATTCTCTTGTTCCTTGTATTCATTTTTTTTAATGCAATTAACAGGGCTCATTTTCATAAATCAAAAGCTTTCGCGCGTTATATAACTAATATCTATACGAGTGAATCGAATGGAAAATTTTCCTGGGCAGCTGTTTTCGAAGCTCGCGTCATCAGAAACAAAAAGCTCTCAGCTCCACCAAATCAAACACCGGCAGCAGCTCTTTTTCTCTCCCCCCACTGTACCAGAGAACACGAAAAAACGCGAAGTGCGAAAAGTTCGTTGCCACCATAAATATCCCAATCCACTTAAACGCGATCCTGGGGAGACGCCGCGCACGCACCTGCCACCCAGCATAGAAGTCACGGTGGCGCGTCACGTTGTCGCAATTCGCGTGAAAATCGACGCCTATCGTCATGCTGGGGGTGCGTGTATCTGTGTGACGCGCTTAGCGAACGAAAACAAAAAGGAAAAGGGCGACGAAAGGCAGCTGCGAGACAACGCGACACGTCGGTATTTATGGCGCGCGCTCGCACCTTCCTTCCAGCCCTACGCGTTCTCTCTCTCTCTCTCTCTCTTGCTCACTCGGCACATTCCTCGAAATCGCATGTATACGTAAGGGGGAAAAAGGGAATATCGACGGGGTTTCGTATATCGCGAAGGACAAAGGATTTACGATGGTTCTATAGACGGGGAATCCCCGTGTGTGTGTGTGCGTATGTTATATCTATGTGCAGCAGACGCGGACTTACAAGCCGACGACTACCAACATCGCGCAGCTTATTTGGTCTTTGTTTATTCTTCGCGTGGAGGCAGCGCTTGATTCTTTTCGCAAACATAGAATTTCGTTCGGTTTCTTTTTTTTTTTCGTCGCCGCTGGAGAAATGTGTTTGTTCGCGCACGTGTTGACGTTTGTGCATACTGGCTGAAAGCCTTATTTTAGGAGTGGCTATAGGGCGTTTAATAATGTAATGCTTATTTATTATTACGTGATTTTAAAATAAATTGTAAAAGTATGGAATGTTTATTTGTTTTGACTATATTTTGCATATGCATCGGCTGATCATTATAATAGTCAGCTTTGACGAACTCGACGTTGTTTCTTTTTTTTTTTTTTAAGCAACGATTAAACTACCATTTATATATTTGTTTGCTTTAGTAGTGAACTAGAACTTGTTAATGACCTCGTGCAAAGAGTAAACATGGATATTATACATTGAACATAAACGCATGCCTCGTTAGCATAAAGAAAAGAACAAGAATCGTCACAATACGTCGCAACTAGTGCGAGAATAGATCGTTGCACAACCAACGCGCCATTCATTACATTCCTTCGCTATAAATTGTCTTCACGCGTATAATGCCCATTATCGCGGCGTTACATTATTTCAAAATCTCGTGTAATAGGACAATCCAACAACCATTGGTACAAGTTTAATAACTGCACAGCTCTCGCAGATTTACCGAGGCGCGCAAAGGGAAATAAAAATTAGCGTCGCACAGCGCACGGGCTTAACAAAGGCATTTCAGACGCACACCTCCGCAGCCTCCATCCCCTCCCATCCCACCCGACAATCGCTTTAACGCGTTTCTATAAACTCGCAATAAATTACGCACAGGGCTTCATTCAAAAGTCGCGCGGGGCTCCCCGACACCATAGCAATGCGGGATATTCCAAGCCCCGTAACTGTCTTTAGTCCCCTTCCGCGGGGTTTACCCTCCCCTCCACTCTCACTCTATCTCTCTATCTTTCTCTCTCTCTCTCTCGTCCCGTTGCTCTTATATCCGTTCTAGCCGGGATATCCCCCGGAAATGCCGCGCGCCTCGTATATTCGAATTAACCTCCCTAAGCGCGTAACCGTCGGCTATACCGTATATATACCGTAGCAGAGCTCGAGCTCGCTCGCCCGCTGCCCCTTTATTTATGCCCTCCCCTACACCCTAATTTATCTGCGCGCGGACGCGCAATAGACCGGCTGCTACTGCTGCTGCTGCTGCTGTTGCTGCTACTGCGCGGCACATTTCACGCGAGCGCCGCGCACGGGTGGTTTTATCGCTAGCGACGACGACGACGACGAGCTGCATTCCGAGGAAAATTAATTTCGCTCGTAGCTATAGAGCTCGACTTTTTTCCGCACACTTTCTTCGCCTCGTGCCTGCTGACGCTTCTTTCCCGTGCAGCTCTTGGTTCTCGCGGCGTATATACGTGCAGTGTATACACACGGAGACGATGAGCTGACTCTGAGTCGAGCGCACCAACAGCAGCAGCAGCAGCAGCTTCTTTTGCAATTATTTTCGCGTTTCTTCGGGTTACGATTAACGTGCAATGAACTTTTTCGCGACTGAGTATTATTATGCGAAGTTTTACGACGAACCATGAAGACAGTCATTTTGTAGCGAGACTCATGGTATTTTTATTAAAATTTTTGCCACCTCTTTATTGAATGTGAAAAATATGAAATCTTTAGAATATCGAAGTAATAAACCTTCTTGGCTGCAAAGAAATTGAACAAAAGTATTTCCTATATTATTCAGCTCAGTTCATACTTTACCGCTGTAAATATTAAATTTTTGTCATGACTTCCGTTAGCAGGACATGAAAAAACATTCGTATGCAAAAACAGTATATCATAGATTTTACGTATATACAACGTCGCATGTTTGCACAAAACTTGCTCACAAAAAGGAATATTTTTATTTCGCGTGAATTCGGAATAAAACGCTTTGGCCGTCGACAACGTGTTCCATGAAATATATATAGTTTAGGCGCTTTGTTTATCTTTTATTCCCAATACTTTTTATATTGGAAGGATGTAGTTCTGTTTTAAGCGTTAGCAGAGGGACAGAGAAAAAGAAAATAATCGGAATATCGAGAAAAATCACATTGAAGCCGTCATCTTAATATAGACAATGTCCGTGTAGTTGATGCTCTTCTTTTGCGAGTATAGAGGCAAAGCGCCCGAGTTCATATCGCGCGTTGTGTGCGAGTCTATTTTCTTTGTTTACCCTTCAATAAGCGTCGAATGTGCTCGAGGCGGTCTTCGCTTTGTGTGTGTGTGTGTGTGAGAGAGTGGAAAAGTGGAGAAGCTCAGGATGAAAAGGTTTTCCTTACACTGTTTCACATCACTTTTATCTTTCGAACTCTTCCTCTCTCTCTCTTTCTCTCTCTCTCGTTGGAAATGATGGATTGACATTTGAAAATGTCTAAGCGTTTGATAGAAGGAGAAATTGATGCACTCGCGGTTGAGTTTATTGCGATGCTTATTGTATTTGTGCGGGCAAACTTTCTCTTATGCTTAATTTTGTTTGTTAAGCGAGACTGTCGAGTATTTGATCGAAAGTGATTGCATATTGTCTATTATGATTATTTATTATTGTACCTGTAGCATAGTGTAGATATTACCTACCCTTCGAACACTAACGTATTCTGTGTTAATTTTCATTATTAGCTACACGAGCATTTGTATATATAGCTTCAAATGATTTTTATAGCTTTTCTTAACTAGATAAAAATTAAGTTTTAATAAAGAAAACTGAAAATTATATTTGTTCAAATTGTATAATCGACCTTGAGCGAGGGCAGGGCATCGTCAAAGAAGAAAAACGAAGTGACAAACTAGATTTGACAAAGGAGAGAAAAAAAAAATAGTAGAAAAAGTCAAGTTTGACCCGACACACAGGAGAAGCGAGGCGCTTTCGCTGCGAGAGAGAGAGAGAGAGGGAGAGAGGCGCGCGCGAAAGTGGAAAATTTATTACGCGCCGCCTGGCGTGTCGGATCGACTGGACGTCAAACGGCCAGATAAATTGTCCCCTGATATATTGAATTACAAAAAGAGGACTACGCGAGAGCAGCAGCAGTCGCCTATATCGACAAATGCAACAGATGTTAAGCTCGTAAAGCCGGTATTACCGAATAATCGCCTTCGATATTAGCTTCTTAAATAATAGTTATTCTCTTATGCAATAAGCTTAAATAGTCGCTCGCTAAACCTCACTATACTACACAAGGATCTATACCCACAATGTAATACCTTTTGAATGTACAAGCCTTCAAAATTCGTTGTATTAAACATATATATATATGCAATTTTATCACCAAACCTTCCAAAGACATGTTATTTCGATAATGATTTGCCTATATTTCATCCCTGCTAAGCTCTAAATAGTTCGTGTGTGACGGCGGTCACGTGTGCATATAGGGTATATACTTAACGCGAGTCGCTGCAGCAATTTGCACTGTCAAAGGCAAAGTAAATTAATGCGGGGACTTTAGGGATATGTATATATATCGCATTGCGCTGTTCTTCTCCCGACTGTCAGAGTCCGCTCTCCGCGAGCTATGCGCAAATAATGCAAATAGCATTTCGAACGCGCGAATTATGGACCCCTCGCAGCCAATTTCATAAATGGACTACATTATAATTTACACCGGTAATACATATATAATATTTTTTCCAAAATTTACATTTCAAAAATCGGTGAAAATCTCGCTACGAATATTAAAACAACCCTCCAGCTCATATTTGGTTGCACTCTAGCACTTTGTATATACTTTAGCCGTGTTAGACAGCTGTAATATCGTTGTCTCCGTCGTTGTTGCAGATAGACGCAATCAGAACAGTTTGAATCAAAGATTCAATTAGAGTATCGCTTGCCCCGCCTGCGTCTATGGCAAACACTTTTATTATTTCCCAGCGGTGCCAGCTTCGACTGTGTGCACAGCAGCGAGTTTCTGCGCGTATATATAGACGCGTATATATAGAGAGATGCTCTCGAGCTGTTCCATAGGACGCGTCAGGTTTAATTGCACCCCATCGCCGAGCGAGAGAGAGAGAGAGAGAGAGAGAGAGAGAGAGAGAGAGTCAGCTTTTGTCCTCGACTTTGTACCGACTTTTTGCCTGCTCTCGAATATTCCCTGCTTCGCCAACTTCTTGTTCGATCGGTGTGCTGCAGTCGAAGTGGCGTGTCTATATATACATATATACGAGATGTCCTGTAGCTCTCGCTTATTTCCCTCGATGAGCAGTCCAGAAAGTGAGTCTTCGCCAATTTGTCGGCCCTGCACAGCTACAGGGACACTTTGAAGCCGATGTTCTTCATCCTATATGTGTATATATATCGTACACCCACCGCTTCTGGGTGGCTTATTGTGTAGAGCGCGCGCATCCGTCGTTATTAAGGACTGTAAGTCTTTATCAAAAGGACAGCCAGTCGTCACGGTGCCTGCGGGAACTCTGCTGAGGGGAACGAGAAGATGGAGATGGATCCTCGCTCCTCGTCTCTTTGCAGCGACTTTTATTTCTCTGAGCTGCGAATTCGAGAGCGTAAGTCATTATTCCGCCTCTCGATACACCGAGCGACAAGGAACGACGGATATAAATGCTATATATATATTATACGTTACGCGGCAAAGTTTTGTGTGCATGAGACTCTCGAGATGCATACCTAGCTGTTCGGCTTTAAAAGTGCGTCGGTGAATCGTCAGGAACGACTAGACTCTCTTTCTCTCTTTCTCTCTCACTCTCGCGCTAGGAGCTATCGGATTTTTTATCTTTCTTTTTTAAGAATACGTGTAAACTTCAAATTAAATTGTTTTAAGCTTCTTACCCGTGGAATCGTTTCGTTTTATTTTCTCTGAAGAAAATAATGGTGAATCAGTATTAGTTTTCGAGAGTTAATAAACAAATATTTGGTTATAAGTACCACATTAAAAAAAAAGTTTGAATTTTAATCTATAAAAATGCAGTAGAAGCTAAAATATAATACAATTACAAATTTTTAAAAATAATATTAAATATAAATAAAATCTATTGCTGAGCTATTACTTATAAAATAAATCGTGATATATATATACATATTTAAATTAAACACGTTTATCTACCTTCTTATGATTATTTAAAGGAGATGATTTCAATTCTGTTTAGGAATGATTCCGTTATCAACGCACCTCAGGTTTTAAATTTTCCAATTTCATATATTAATGATCACTGATATTGGTGCGCACAATTTCAATACTTTAACTTGCTCTAGTAGAACGTGTTTCGAGTGCGCCGCAAATATAATTTACTGAATAAATGTCTTGGTATCTTCAGCTGACGTTAAACTCTCGAAGTTATGGATGAATTCTAGATCAAGTTCAAGCAGAAACATGTTGGAGAGATATTTTGAAAACTATGAATCAGGAATGACAAAAATGAGTTTCTGATAATATTATTATCGACGGCACCTGCGAGACTTTTCAATGAAAGAATCTAGTATTACCTCATTCACTTTATCGATTTATTCTTACAGAAGGACGCGTATTAGGTATTACGCATTCTCTGTCTTTTTGTCGATTTAACAGTCGTAAGCCTATCATAATTTTGTCAACCGGATGTAATATTAGCTATCAGTAAAAAATAAAATGATTTAATTTACAGATTATATATCTTTATTTAATTATTTAATTTACAGATTATATATTATATCGGACTTATAACTCACGTATTTCAGTGACAGCACGTTCTTGAAAATAAGCTTATCAGTGTAGCGTATGAAAATTTTCCAGTGTGATGGATTTTGTGTAACTGAATAATAGACTTACTTGGCAGATAAGTATGGTTCATCTTATCTATATACAAATTTACTTTTGAGAATTCATGGTGAATTTTAGAACCGGATAATCCTAATGTCGTACATTGCACTTTAACTTTCATATTAATATGTATTATTCGTATTATCCGAAATTCTCTTTATTATTCCTTTTTATATTTTCTCGATCATACATATTTTCTGTGAATATGCAGTTGTATTATGGTGGAAATTTGTAGAGTTAAATTTTGTAAAGCAGCTGCAAGTAAATACGTTTTTTTTGGAAAAAATATGAAAAAATCTTCCACAAATATATTTCTAGTATTTATTTTTTATATTAATAACTGTACATTTACACTTGAACTATAATAATATCATAAAAAAACAATGTATCATCAGAGATTCAAGATATACTAGTTGTAAAAGAAATATTTAGCTTTAAAACGTTAGATTTCGTTTGTATCATTTATACACAGTATACAAAAACATTTGAGACACGTATGCGTGCGCAATTCATTTGTGCAATTCAGTCTTACTAATTCTTTTTTAATTTCGAATGTGAGTGTTGAGTTTTTGTACAAAACATTCTAATTAACCGCTCAAGGACAACCTTAATGGCATATAAAACTATCAATGTAGCTGAAATAAGAAAACCGTATACGTCCCACAGATTTGCTTGCCACCAAGGCATATCCACTATCGGCGATCGAAGCGCATCTTTACCATGCCGAACAATATATTCTATCCAAAATATAGAGGTATCGATTGGACTCATTGGATTATCCCGGAAGGCTTTACTAACTTTTTCTACACTTTGTCTAAAACAAATGATTGCATTAAATTAGTTGTGCAAATTTTTACTCATTACTTCAATAAATATAAAACTGTAAATCTATAAATAATTAATATAATCTAGTGTTATAAATTAAGTTTGTTACGATCATTTTACTACAACTTACTTGTGTATGGGATTCTTGATAATTTGTGTGACTGCTTCTGTAACGGTTTGTTCTGTTATGTCGCGATGATCAATCATTATACTTAGATTCTTTTTAGCACAGCTAAGTACGTTAAAAAATTGATCAACCATTAGAGGCATTCCAATCATGGGAACACCATAATAAACCGCCTCTTGTGTACCCATCAAACCGCCATGCGTTACGAAAGCTCTAATATTCTTATGTTCTACAAATATTTAATATTGTTTAATTCGATTTTAATTAAATATAATAATAATAATGCTATTCAATCAGACATATCTTGTATAACTTTCAATTTATAAGAATAATTAAAAATTTTCTTACTCAAAACTTTGATTTGTGGAAACCATGTACCAGTCATAATATTCGATGAAAGATTACGAGGTAAATTTTCTAGATCTACAAATTTCATAAGTACTCGTACGGGTGCTATTTTTTTAAACGCATTGTAGAAAGCATTTTGTATATGTAATGGAAAAGTTTCAAATTGTATCATCGATCCGAAAGAGAAATAGATGAAGCCATCCTTGCTTTCGTCCAGAAATTTTTGTAGGTTCTTTATGTAACAAAAGTATTTCGATGATTTGTATTTGTTAAATCTTTTATTATGGTCGACACATTACGTTAAATGATAATTGTTACAAAGTTTAATACATACCGGTGACAAATTACTGCTGCTGTCATCAACAATGTGCAAACCTCCAACGGGTACGATCGCAGGTGTATAAACCCTTATTCCGTTGAGCGCGTGATGGTAATTGATCAGTAGAAGTGACACATCTTTTTGGAGCTCAACCGAATCTGGAAAATCAGATCCAAACAATTTTTTCACCAATGCATCCGATTCTGCGTGGGCAAAATTGTTGTATTGCCAAGTTTTAAGAGTGCTAGTAAGCACGTTTTTTAGTCTTTCATAAAATGACAAGGGTGCAGCTCTTTGTAAAACTAGACTAGGCTCCACGGCTAGATTAGTCGGATTTCCAAGTGGTGCATTCATCCAATCGAACAAAGTAGTCGTTGCCACTGCCACCATTGGAATCTTTAAATGACGTCCAAAGGCGAGAAAACAATTCGCAAAAAACATCTGTAGAAAATGTTAATCAAAAGTTGTATCAGACGCTACTGAAAATTTCATCGTGAAAACGTATATGATTACATTTCAAGCCTTACCTCAACAATCACTACGTCATATGGAGGATCATTCGGTGGATTATTAATGAGATTCTGAAAGATGGGTAAGTTGAGCAAACCGCAAAGATCATTAATGATCATTCTCATCATTATAGGGGGTATGTTAATCGCAATCTTGGTCAAAAATTCGTAGTCCATTTGAGTCGAGATCTTAGGCAATGTACCAGCGAGACTATAATCCGTGTAATTTGGCATTGGCTTCTTGAGCGGAAAGTGACTGTAGACATCGACTTGGTGGCCGCGCTCAACTAAACCACGCATCAGCCTACCGGTCATGACGAAGTGACTTGAGCTATGCATAGGAAATATGCCGAGTATTCGCAAACCTTGAATCGAGTTCACGTTGAGGAATAAGGCGAGAAAAAGCCATAATGCTATCTTCTTGAAGGACAACTCCATCGTGAAATCTAAAAAAACATAAAGGGTTTCTATATTTTTACAGTGCGTAAATTTCCTTACAAGGAGACTGGCCTCGGTGCGTAGAAGCTCGATTTTCATGTTCAAAAAAGAATTCGTATTTATTTAACAGCTGAATTTGGTACTATTTGATTTTATTCATGAACAAAATTATTTCGAATACTTACTTCAGAGCGCATAAGCTAGGAGTTAACGCCACGAAATCTAAACTAAAACTGACAATTAAGGTATCTTCACTTTGTGTGCGCATAATCTTCAGCTTTATCACATGTTCGCGTTTGATATTGAAGACGATAAGACGAATCTCAAGTATTTGTAATGAATTTATCACGATGATGGTACGAAATATAGATTTTCGAGTATATGTTGATTTAGGCTAGACACAATCTTTCGATCAGACGTATTTCTTAAAAACTAATCTCGGAAAATACGAAACAGAAAACGTTACGAATGTTATTTAAGCATCAGATTTAAGTATATGTGCTTGCGAGATAGCTTTCGTTACTGTACAAAAATGAAAATTATATATAAAATTCAAAATAATACACTTAAAATTATACGAAAATAATTAAAATATGCAGTACTGATTTTAAAGATATTACAAAAGTAAAGGTATGCTTCGATGCTATACGTATATCTATATTAACCCATTAACGACCAAGATCCCGAATTTTCAACAACTTTTTCAAGGTTTTTTTCAACTAAAAAAAAGGTTTGAAAAAAATGAAAAAGATCATATCCGACGTATTTTGAGC
>UELV01087611.1:0-12399 GCA_900490015.1 Megastigmus stigmatizans | reverse complement strand
ATATATATGTATATATATAAAGTATGCGCATACATGAGTGTCACCTCATTTGATATAATTCAAGACAAAATTATTTTTCCTACAAGTTACTTAGTTGAATGCGAAATGAAATTATTATTGAAAATCATAAGAAAAAGTTGTAGCATTAGAATTAAAGTCAACTTTAAAATTACAGAGTAAGAAATTTATTATTAAAACTATGTATATAAAGAATATAAAACTTTATATGAATACTATCAGTATGGATCAGTGAGTCAAGCACTTTATGGTCCTCAAAAATTATATTACCTTCGGCCTATTATATACCACAAATAGAATGTATTAAAATAATTTAGTTTAAAAATTATTGAAAACATGTTCAATTCAATGCAAATATCAGAAATAATAATTATTCAAAACATCTGATGTTCATTTTGTCATAGTTATTGAGGAACTTGTGGTGTACCAAAGTGGTTTTACTTGCGAAAAGTGAAGCGATACTAAATAAATCATCATATTGGATTTGATTGTTTTTAAGAACTGTAAAAAGTAATAGCTCGCGTGACACCAACCAATAACTTATTTTATGTGTACCTATGTATAATTTACGATTGCTTTTGAAGATTGTAATTTTCGCTAAGTATCTCTAGCGTGTAACATTTTTAACATTGAATTTCATTTTACACGGTTGACAAATGAAAGTACAACTTGGAAATGAAAATGCATGTGTTATTTTGTTAAAAGCTTGTACATCTAAGTGTATGTAATCTCATATGAAAAACTATCACTTACATATAGTAACAGATTGAACATGCCAGCAAAACAGTGAATTAATATTTTCGTAAAATTTTTTATTATAAACTGTGCGGGATGCATTTGTCAGAAGTAATTAATATTTCACTCATAAACTCTTATTTATGCTATACAATTTGATTAGATTCGAAACAGTTATAATTATTTTCGACAAAAGTACTGGTACATAAACTATACGTGATAATTAGCAATAAAACCAATCCTCGTCGTACTACACAACTGTGAAACTTATATAAAATTTAAAATTCATTAATACCCCAAAATATATTCAAATTTGAAAATCTCGCATAAGGACAAAGTTGTGTTTAACCGGGACTCCGCGCACACATAACTCGCAGACGTATAGACTGTAGCTGAAATATATTCGAGGTGGTGCTTTGACCGTGGTCAGCAGCACTACCAACCGTGGACACTCGAACAAGTTCAGCAGCGCAGCGTTTCATGGGCGCGCTTGCGCTCGGATATATATAACGTATATACAGCCGGAATCGAATCGATCGTGAAAAAGAAACATAGGCGCGCGCGCGTACGCAGCGCTTAGCCTTGGCCGAGCTCGAGCGAGCGCGCGGAAGATAAAAAAAAAAGAGGAAGGTGTCATCGGGAGCCGATGCTCCACAGGCGGGAGGGACTGTAGGCGACAAAAGACCGAAAAGGTCTCCCCGCTAAACGCCGAGTGAATGAGGCGGAAGCGCGTTGCACACATTACGCCTCTCTCGCTCTCTCTCTTTCTCTCTGTGTCTCTGTCTGTTCTCCCGCGGCAGCAGCCAGGAGTAGCAGCAGCGGCAGCAGCATCAGTGCGATGTACACGCGCGCAACGTCGCGACGCTGAATGGCAATTGTTGAACTTCCCCCCCGGGCCGCAGAGAGGCACAACGTGCCACAACGAGGTCAATTGACATTAAACGGCGAGGCATCACGGGGACGTATTACGTAACCTAGGGCCACACTCTGCCGACGAGCGAAGGGTACACCCACGAGTTGGCTATATACGACCGACCGACCGAGAAGCGATCCGTGGCAGACTCTTTCTCTCTCTCTCTCTCTCTCTCTCTCTCTCTCTCTCTAGAGCCACCGCTTCCATGCCTATAACGGCGGACATGTACGATCACCAAAGACTACCTGTAGGATATGTATATGAGCGAGCGCGAATTTACGAATGATCGATGGAGCTCGCGCGCGCGGATGGGACAGGAGCGGAGGAAATGAATGAACCGCGACGGAGAGCAAGCGCTCGGTCAATTATTGTCTGGCGGCTCGAGGATTTGACGAAAGCTGCGCGGCTATACTTATATTGCAGGCGAATTGCGACTTTTTAATATGATGGGCGATCGATTCGATTCTTGGGATGGATCAGCATCGGGTATCGGGTATCGTTGTTTTTGGGGAAATTTACACGCGCTTCACCATTATTATGTATAATCAGTACGTCGCATTTAGTGCGTGTTGCTGTGAAATGCTTCAGAATGAAACTTACAATACTTTTCATGAAATCAAAGGGAATTCATAGCGATTTGTCATTGTATTAATAAAAGCCACTTCAATTGCATTATCGAATTATTTTATGATCTTATTATATCATCAGATTAGGATTTAATGTATTTGGCAGAAACGTATTCATTATAAAAAATTACTTTATGTCTTGCCTATATATTTATGTTGAAACCTGCAAGAATATAATAAAAAGTTATAAAGAAAATCTAGTCTGGTTTGTTCTAGACGATCGAGAAAAATGCGAAGTAACATAAGTAGATCGTATGTCATATTAAATTCCGCACATTATATAAAATGTCGAACAAGTTTTTCAAGATCGTATTCAAGCTATTGGTTAAAAAGTATCTTGAAGCTATACGTATTAATAACTTATTTGACATTTGTATGAATAAAACCAAGATGGCTGTAGCTTCTGGTTGCTATTACAAATGAATAACCTGCACAATTTGATTCGTTTGTTGCTGTACATACATTTAGAACAATAATAATTATTGCTGTATGTATAATTTAAAATATATCAATTAATTTCGGAGAGAAAGAATCTTCTGTATAATAATAAAAATTAACGTCAGATCAAACTATCATGTTGCATCATATTATATATATAGTAGATGTTCTGTATAAATGCGAATGAAAGTCCATATTGATATATTATGATCCGAGAGTTTGCCAAAGCTCACATAACATTAGGATTGGAGCGATAGGATGCAAGCTGTAGTACTTGTTCATTTTCAAATTTGATTTACGCAGATTCATTTTCAAATTTTAATAGGCAAGAATAACGTCTATAAAAGAATATTAATGAATAATAAACTAGTTTTATTGCTTAATGAATATACTTTAACAAAATAATATTTTAAACGGTGAAATAACTACAAACCGCTTAGTTCTGCTTATGAACTAAAGATCATTGTCTATAATTACAGGCTGTAAAACTTTGTTACATAGAAAACATTGTATTGATGAACTAATATACTTTTTACACAAAATTTTAATGCAAACAATCTAGTTTTTAATTATTCGAAAATTAAAATTGGTGATTAATTTAACAAAAAATATAAAGAAAGTGAATATTATAAACAAATTGGTAACAAAAGAACACTTTATTATAACATTAAAGAAATCATTATCTCATTATTTCAAAAGATAATATAAATAGCTACGATATTCCACTGATATTATCTCGAGTCATGATTTCCGCATTTTTTATCATTAAACGAGATGTTAATTTGACACCCTTCATCGCCTATAGACCACATTTATACTCTACTCAATCTTTGTGGAGCTTATAAGTTAAATGATCGTTTGGAACTAATAAATTCAGCTGGTCACATGTTGTGTACTTTCATTAAATCCTCAGGCTCGACAAAGTTATTTTCCACCAAGCACTATTATTAAATTAGGTTAATGATTAGGATTTTTCTTACTCTCGGATCGTAACTGATTTTCAGAAGTTCAATTCACTACGCAATCAACTATAATTTCATAAAGCTTGTATCGACGTGAAGGAAAATTCCAAAACTCTGTCCTCGCCAAAAAAGACTTGTAAAATAATTAATTGCAGGAGTATGACATAGATGAAAAGCAAAGCTATAATTCCTTTGAAATTCACGTACATTTTTATTAGGTTTGCAATTGTCAATATTTCATATTTAGATTATAGATGTTACAGTCTGAACAATACTTTTATTACGCTTGATAAAAATAGATTTTTCTGTACAAAAATGATGTTTCGAGACCCTCAGAAGTTCCTGCTCTACAGACCTTATTTAATGCACCGGTTAAAGATCGGACTTTGCGATAAACGAATATATATATACATAAAAATCCTTGGCGTATAGATGCAAGTTTGAATGCATACACAATCAGCACAACTCGGCAAAAACCTCCGTTTCGAGAATAGAAGAAAAAGTATAAGAGACGCGTCGAGCGTATAGGTACGCTAATAACGGCGGCATAATGATTCGTAGTATTTTAAAGGGAGCGCGACTGTGATTGTGTCGCCGCTACATGGCCGCGCGCGGTACGGGATCTTTTCAGGAATCAGCGATCGCGGTTCGCGCTTGTAAAGGCGACAGACACACATATACACACACACACGGTACGACCTCGCGGGCCATATAGTCTGGACGAGCCGCAGCGAGAATTGAATCAAAGAACAAATTGAATTGCTCCACTTGACTGATCCTTTTGATCTCCGCTGATTTCGAGTCTCGTAACGACTTTATGCGCGCGCGCGCGCGTGTGTGTGTGTGTGTGTGTGTGTGTGTACAATACCTATACATGCAGAAAGGCGTATTTGCAATCAGCTTGCTTGCCCAGCCATTGAGTTAAATGGCCAAAGAAAATGGTAAATTTTGGGATTCTGTAATTTTTGTTTTTCATTCGAATCGAATTTCTTTAATGGTAGTGTCGAAAGTCGAGAAATGTATGATGTTTGCATTAGGCATCGTTTTATTAGCGTACCGTAACATTGACACGACAAAAGAAATGAATTGGAATTTGGAAATACACGAGAGTTTGCGGACATTGACACATACAGGAGTGTATTTCGGAATACTTGAAAAATATTTTGTAGAAGACGTTTTGTAACTTTATAACGGTAACTTGTACTTGTGCGCGCGCGCCGGTGCTTTCGCTTTGTCTATTATAAGCGAGAACGTGAAATAAAGGCATTTGACTTTAACCACTTTTCCTGCAGTCCTAAAACGACTGAGAAATCATATTGTTTCCAAGTACAGCAATACAATTGTATCAATCAAAATACAGTGTTAATCATGAAATTTAAAACACTTGCAGTTTGAATGGTCAAGTCTATTCCTATAACGAGTCTGCGCCAGATAACGAAAATGTCGATACTGTACAATTAACAAGAAACACAAATTAGTAGTGGTGATTTTTATATTAACGATCGTTTTTTTTTTTTTTACAAATTTAAGAACTGATTGTACATTTGCGCTTTACAATTTCTTTTTACAATAAAGAGATACATATATAAGAAATTTTGAAAACGATCGCACGCTGTTTTTCGTATAATGTGGTGGGCTCTTGAAAAACCGCACCCAAACCGCTTTCACTTTTTTATCAACCGACGCTAGAGCTTGTCTAGCGGAAACTCTCATTTTATCATAGAACATCTCTTTAGTGTTCAGGTATATCTAATAAAGCAAGGCAGCCTATATATAGTCATTTAGAATTAAATATTTCACATTCTTCATCGATATTTTTTCTTATAGAAATCAATATTCGTGAAAATTTATGAAAAAAATTGGAAAATTTCCTACGTCATTATATAAGAATTCCGAACATTCTAATGAGTTATAGTCATCATTAAAGACCTCTCAGGTTTTCGCTTTAACTTTATTATGTATATACTTATTTACAACAATATTCAATGCTAACAATAAACTACCTACATAAAAGTCATTTTAGTATATTATTGCATTTTTCAATTTCTCAAAATTTATATTAAAGTAACCTATTCATATTAAAACCATATAATTACTTACATATTTGAAAATCATAGTATTTATATATCATTTTATTTATGATTACAGGGAAAATCGGTCTATTTTACCTAATATTTTACGGAGTACTGGCTGCTCTTGTTGCAATCTGCTTTTGGGGATTCTTCCAGACTCTTGACCCAAGGAGACCTACATGGCAATTAGAACGTTCAATTATTGGCATGAATCCTGGTAAGTTGGTAAAATGCTTTAAAATACAATTTGTTTCCACTGATACGGCCCATTAGGTTGAATTAACCATTTACTCGTTGCATTTGCACATTCTGTATTTTATAGTATTAATACTTTTTTATATTTAAATATTCCAATACACACATTCAGATTTACTTACCCCCATGAATTTCTTTCATTCCTTTATTCGCATATATTATAATATATGCAGGAAAAGCAATCAAAACATTTTTAAATGTGTATATTATGTATCCCCTGCCGACGAATATTTCAGGCTGATTTTCGTCCGTTGTATTCACAAGTTTTCACTTGGAGCTTTTTCCAGATTTACAGAGCAATCAAATAGTTCGAAAAGTCATTTAATTAAATTAGAATGAAAGACTGAGAATGTAGTCACTAATACTTGTTGTAAATGTAATTGAATTATCCATTAATTCATTTAGTTTCTTTGCATGGTTTAAGGTCTGGGATTTAGGCCACTGCCACCCAAAGAAAATGTGGAGAGCACACTAATTTGGTACAAAGGAACCGATAGAGGAAACTATAAACATTGGATACAGTCACTGGAGAAGTTTCTGGAAGGTAAGCAAAATAACCGAAAAAAAAAACGGTTATTCTTGTAGTTACTCCAAAGAGTACAAAATCATTTACTATACCGAGTCAAAATTATATCAATTTTTAAAACGTTAAACGAATTTTGAAAGAAATCTTTACAATCAATTAAATTCGAATATCGACAAATAAATAAATTTCATATTATGCTACTTCATTGCTTGTCCATAATAACGAAAATATGCCTCCTCGATTTCAGTGTACCGTACGCCAGGATTGACACCCGGCCGGGGTGCGAATATTCACAACTGCGATTACGATCATCCACCGGGGCCGGGGCAAGTTTGTGCCGTCGACGTGAAGAACTTGTACCCTTGCACCCAAGAGAATCAGTACGGATATCACAAATCGTCGCCATGCGTATTCCTCAAGCTAAACAAAGTAAAGATTACCTTTTAAGACTTCTTTTATACTAAATAATATTGTATAATACCACTAAATTTGTCAAGTCAGAAATGTTATTTGCTAGAGAAAAACATAAATAATCTGAGATAATGGTAAAAATTAGATTAAGAATACAGATACAAATAATACCATATAAATGGATAATGAAAGAAGTTTTTGCTTTTAGCAAATAAAATTATAATTTGCAATACTATATAGTATATGAGTTTTAGTTAATTGGTAGATGAATTATTATTTAGAACTAGCATGTTAGAAAAATATTAATGACTTACATCGCCATTCAAAATTATAGATAGCGCTTAAAAATATTATAGTAGTTATACAAATATCTAAGGATTCGATAGCACTAAACTAAGAGATCAAAGATTTAATAGAATTTTCCTTCTAGATATTCGGCTGGAGGCCAGAATTCTACAATGACACATCTGCACTGCCTGAAAAGATGCCTCAAAGTTTGAAGAAACACATCAAATCGATATCTAACGTCAATCAGCTCAACACGATTTGGGTGTCTTGCGAGGGTGAGAATCCCGCCGATCAAGAAAACATCGGACCCGTAAACATCATTCACACGAAGGGTTTTCCCGGATACTATTATCCTTACGAAAATTCCGAGGGCTACCTCAGTCCTTTAGTAGCTGTTAACTTCGAGAGGCCACGAAGTAAGATCCATTATTATCCATTATACGTCATTCAATTGCTAAAACCTTTGACTAAATTAATATTGAACTTTTAGCTGGTATTCTCATAAACGTCGAGTGCAAGGCATGGGCGAAGAACATTATTCACAATCGAAATGACAAACTGGGCTCCGTGCACTTCGAGCTTCTCATCGACTAAGATTATAATAATCTTAATGCCACGCTCTCATTCTTTGATGGATGGAATTTCTACAGGTATAATTCAGACTTGGGCACATTTCTAAAACTTTCTACTTTTTAAGGCATTGCGAGACTTAGAATTTGTGAAAATGAGATGAAAAATCGATTCATTTGGCGATTTGTTAACACGTCACATTTTTCATCTTGCCATTCACTTTAGACTCCTTAACACGTAAATAATTCAATTGACGAACGATTAAAACTTTGACCAAACTGTAAATCGTTAACAAGCGTGATTCAAGAAATACTTCATACTAGTGTCTAAAGAATTTTTATGTAAATGTTGTAAAAAATTAAATAGAAAGGTATGCCTGTTGGCATGGAGTAAGTGACAGTTAGCATAGAATAACGACTATGTTTTTCAAATATTTCATCTAAGGTACTCTTTTGCCATAGAATGTTCATACTCCATAAAAAATTTTCAGTATATCATGATAAGTACATAATTGTAGATTCGAAGTACCTATTATTATTAGCTAAACGATATTCTGAATAACTTAGGTTTTTAATTAATGTTCCTATCAAATCATGTATCGAAAATGAAGTTTTAGTAGTTAAATGTCGTGACTAATTGTACATATTTTGATTTTTATTGTGTTGTGTCTAAAAATGATACCTCTAATTTAAGAGACTGTTTTTGATAAATATGTGAAATTCACGAGTCATTAAATAACGATTTTGAAGGGGGTATCATAAGCCAATATTACAGATTTTCACATTTATATGAATTTTACAATTAATATAAATATCGATCTATCGATAAATAAAATTTACAAACATATTTACAAATGAATCGAAAATTACCAACATACATGTATTAACAAGTTTCGTATTACAATGATTTAATAAGCATTTTGTATGTAAATAAATAAGACAATTTAGTACTTTCATTTATTGAGTACCCAAAAACGTGCACGCTATATTAACATTACAATATTAAAAGGAAGTTGTTGAAAGGGTCTCAAGAATGAATTATTATTATTTGATGATGTTTAAAATTAAAAGTTGTAGAAATTTGCCCACGTGTCGTTGCCTCTTCTCTTCTGTTTTTCTATCGTCGAAATCAAAGCAAAGAAAGAATAGATAAGTTTGAAAAACGGAAATTGAAGAAAACGCATGAGTCTCGATCTGTACATTGTTATGCGTGCGATGAAACTGACGATTAGCGAAGATGGTAGAAAGGTTCTTAACGACCTCTAATATCTCTGATTTTCACACAATCGCTAAAATAAAATGTTTATATGCGAAAGAATTATCTATACAAGGTATAAATGATTTTTTCTAATGGTTTGTATTATTCTATCAACAATAATGTCAAAGAAATATTTAGGTGCGATTATATCGACAGTTGCTGCAGTTCTGCGAGAAAAAAACGAATGAATCGTATTTCATTTTTCATCGTCGTTCTTACAAAGAGTATATACAAACGAACCCGCCGCGCGATATTATACAATCGTACATACAAACTTTCTTTTTCTTTATCACATACACTCAAACTCTCTCAAACACACACACACACACACACACACTCACATACACACATAAACACGTACGCAAACACTAAGTAGTTTAATTGTAGATTATAGTCGTTTAAGTCACAAAAATCGATTCTGATTGGCCAGGCTCGATTTTGGGATCTCCAAAACAATTGTGGGCTAAAAAAATGCAAACCGGAAAGTCTGCGTGTTTGATTAATTGTATATGTTTGAATTTTCGAATAATTATTATTTTTAACGTGAATCATGATATTACATATGTATAAGCGTCGATATAACATATCAGCGAAGCTAAGAAAACCCCAGAGTATTGTGTATGCATATTTTGTCATTATTATGCAATTCGAGCGTACATCGCAGTTTTCGCAAACTAGTGATATATTATATAGATGAGAATGTACTCGATTTGAAGCAGGGGTTAATCTATAGCAAAAAACAATATTTTAATTATTTATATTTATTAATTTTTACATATTATTTTATTCATGTTATTGTCCGATTAAATACGTCGCTGCGTTCGAAAGAGCTGTTTTGGAAAAATCTTTTTAAAATGAACAAATTTGTAACTGATCTTTTTCTCGTATATACAAAGATATTTGTACTGTATTTAATGAAATTCGAATACTCGATACAACATTATATTTTGCATCAGTACGTGATAAAAAGATTTTGCGTCTGCCATGCGAAGAAGTTCGAACTCCTTCGCGCAATTTAAAAGCGCCAATGCGTATAAGCATCACGAAAATTGAAACACACAAACCAAAGTGTCCTTACATATACACACACATCCGACGACCATTAATATATACGCAGATCGTGCGTATGAATATTATGCAGCTTCTTCTTCCATTCGCGTAGAGATAAAAAAAAAGAAAGCAAGAGGCGAAAGGACACTTCCTACCAATCAAATTATTATCGGCAATTACAGTTCTGTTAACTTTGCAATAGTAACACCGTACGTGTTTATCAATTTTTGATACACTTCCTTATGACAACATCTATCACCGTAAGTTAACATTTGATACAAAGAAAATTTCTATACTTGTTACACTTTTTGGTCAGTTTTATAGGCTTGCCTTTTTATGCGATAAACTGAATGCATTGCCCGTTTTATATTACATGTATTATTTATTTACGTATAAAAACTCGTACTTCTAGTTCATTTTATGAGTACACTAGGCTGTAACAGAAAAATAGTGACATTAAAAAATTTATAAATAAGAATCGAAATGAAAGCCGTGCATTCAATTTACCATAATCTGTATAGCTTAAATGTGTATTAGAGGCTTTCAATAATAGATAACTTATACAAAAATATGGCAGTATATTGTTAAAATAATTTGAGGTAAAGTTTTTCGCTGTGTGCTACATACAGTGTGCTCACTTTTTCCACTGTTAGATTTGCGAATTGACAAGAGAGTTAACTTTCTTCGATCGACTTTTCTACCGATTGTGTGTGCTCCTCCCACTTTGAAGAACAAAAAACGATGCGTGATAGAGTTGATGCTACTAAGCACTGCGCAAAAAATCTCTATTTTTTATTATCACGTATATACAAAAGAAAAAATGTGTAAACGAAAAATTTGAAATAAAATGTTCTTTGTCATGTGTTTGTTTTACTTTTGATAATTTGCATTTGATGATGGACACGGTCATTTGAGAAAATTTAAAAAGAATGAAAATTCGCTTTAAACATACTATATATTACCTGAAGCTATGAAACGTTCTATAGAACTAAACAAAAACAGTATTATATAACAGTTGATTTATAATAGTATTTATTGCTTACTATAATATAAATAATATCTATCTGCATAGAAAGTTTGAAAATAACATTTTTAAGCATATATACCACATTTACCTAGTATTATAAAAATTAAAAAGCAATGCAGTAAGATTCAGTTTTTAAAAGATAAATTCGTGCAATATTTACATTTTAGTACTTTTTCATGGCTAAGAAAAACTGTGTTTTTCCAAATTTACATTTAATCCAGCATATATATTACTTATTCATTATTATTATAAAACATAAATATAAAACAAGATTAAATATTTAATAAGCTGTTAAAGAACTCTATTCTAAGATTCCGTAATCTCCATTCATTACATCTCATAAATATTTTAGTATGTGTTGTCAAACTATTAGAGCGAATGTGATTTAAATAAGCTTTAATCTTATTATTCAAAGTTTTTTTTTTTCATGAAAAGACACTAAAAGGTTACATTGAAATATTTTTTGTGCATACAGAATTGAGCAAGTACTAAAATTTTCATTCCAGGTTTATGTGTATGTAAGGGTAGATAAAATATTATTAATCTTTCATTTTAAAAGGAAAATATTCCAAAAAAATCACTCAGAAGTAAAATTGGTCTGAATAATTGTTTAAAACAATTAGATTTCGATAAACATACATTAATTACTTGTGTTGCAATTAAAACTTTCCATATATTTTCACGAAGGACCGATTAATTTTTCTTGCATGCAAATAATATTTTATAAGAAACTTTTAGGATCTTCGCTTCAGTGATTTTCTAATTTTAGATAAATTATATATTTATGTTTACATACATATAGGGGAGAGCGAAGAGAAATTGAACTCGGGACGTTATTGAACACTATAAATTCATGTAAACATGTTCTATTTATCTGTCGATAAAGTAGTTTTTAGATATCATCGTAGCCAATCTATTGGAAGTGTTAGTTACTGACAATACTGAATAAGTAATATTAGGTGCACAACTTTGCTTCCGCCGATTTTTTCGAAAATTTGAGGCTTTATTCTGAAAAAGTGATTAGCTGTTTATGATTCAAAGTACTGTCCGTCACTAGCCACTACTTTTTGCCATCTTTCGGGCAATTGTCGGATACCATCTCGAAAAAACGATGCGTCTTTTGAGGCGATCCACAAATCGATCCATTCTTTGACTTCTTCATAAGAATGGAAATGCTGCTCAGCTAGGCCATGTGCCATCGATCGGAACAAATGGTAGTCGGAAGGAGCAATGTCTGGAGAGTACGGCGGG
>UELV01087607.1:1453-25887 GCA_900490015.1 Megastigmus stigmatizans | reverse complement strand
CACACACATATATATATATATGTATGTATAGACAAAGACAAGCAAATCCATTAAATCCCTTATTATATGTTTACAAAGACAAGTGGGACGCATATAAGAGCGGCGAGCGGCAGTGCCGAGATAGTTATATTATTAAGGTCCGGTCTCTGCCCTCGCGCGCGCTCTCGGTCATTTGCTTTTATTAAAATTGCGACTTGCTTTATGAGCACAAAAATGCGGCCGTTTTCTTTTGCCGCCTTGTACATGCCGCTTCTCTCTTCCTCTTTCTCTCTCTCTCTCTCTCTCTCTTTCTCTCTCAATCACACGGTTTATTTTCTTTTTCTTTCTCATCCACTTTGAATTCGCTTCGAATGTGCCTTCGATCAATTTGCTACATTTTTAAACAATGTTTAACCGATGCACAGGTTTCGAAGTTGTAACAGTCTCGAAAGGTTGATGGTGCAATTTCATCTCCGTCTCTTTGCTCTTTTCTTTATATACTCTATTGGGTGAAATGTTTAAATTGCGAAGCTTATCGGGCAAAATTGATTTGCTGCAAGTGATTGACGTTCGTTTTTCGTTATAAGTTCATTATCGTTGTATATAGTCTGAATCTAAAGGTTATCATGGCTTCAGGACTGATGTACGATTTTGTATAAAATGACGTTGTTTTTTTTTTTTTTTTTTTTAATAAAAACGTAATGTCAAGAGTGTTACTGAGATTTATCGCAGCTCGCAACTTTCACTTTACCTCAATCATTTGCGCGTTATATTTTTAAGCTGCTACTAATGGACTGAATTTCATAAGCTACGCTCAGCTTTTAGTAAGCTTATTAACCGATCTAACGATTGAACTAATTTTTTGCTATACTGTACACAATGTTGCGCACAGTAGCTTATATATGCAGTATAATTCGTTTCTGGCAAAGCAGACTTTCGCAGGGTAAGTTTTTATATACATGGACATTAAATTTGTTTGAATAATGGCATAAACATAACATTTGGAGTGATATAACCGCTTTTGTGATCATCAGAAATAATTTGTTATTGATGCTTGAAATATTACAGTCGTTCAGACGGAGATTAATTGGAATTCTTCAAGCTTATTTTACATGCTATTTCTGTATAAAGGAAATCGTAATTACTTGTTTGATGTTATATATATATATATATATATATATGTTTATATAACAGCAGCTCAATTAATGTCGAGATCTTATTTGATCCGAGATAAAGAAAATATAATTTTATAACGATTTATTTATAGCGGATTATTTAACAGAATAATTAATCACTTTTTCCTTTTGCCGCATTACGCGAGTGGAAAGGTTTTCTCTGTACTTGCACGTATAGTAACCGGTTTCATGTAAATTAATATGTTATAGTAACACGATCATTTGCACTCCGTAAAAATAGAACAGTAGATTACTTGCGAGGATGTCAGAACTCGTTGTGTTAGTAAACAAGGTCCCATTATACATATATATACCATGGAATATATTATTCATTTTATTCAGAACATTTGGAAAGTTTTATAATATTCTTGAATTGTAAGCAACAAATAATTCTCACTATTGTAAATATTGAATTTTATATCATAAATCTAATAAGTAACAGCTGGCGATTCATTGGCACTTAGCTTTCTCAAATTAAATAATTTGTTACAATATTACTGTACACTGTAAAAAAGTTTTTAAATACACCATTAAAATATTGTTTTAAAACTTAGTTTGATGATAGATAACACTTAATTTTTTTTAATTTGTTACTTATTATTCACCTCTAGATCCATATAATGTGGTTAAGTAATTTAAATTTTGAATTTATATTTATACGATAACCATTTAAAATATTATGAATTTGCCATTGTATATTTTTATTCAGCATACAGATAAATACTTTAAATGTAATTTTTTAATTTTGTCGATAATAATCTTAATATCTTAATATTTATCTTAATATTCTCAGTAAAAAATTACGCATTTTCATGCAGAGTACTTGAAATATGTTCCTATAACGTTTAGAAAAATTTCGCTTTTTGAAAGTTTTCGCTATATGCGGAAGTAAAAACCACAATGTAATCTTTTTATTTAATACTTTTATTGTAATAAAAATTAAAATCAGATAATATTATATTGATTCGTTACCTTGCAGTCGTTAAAATATAGAGAAATAAGATATGATGCTGATATGGCAAATCTCTATAATGTCGGTATCCGACATCACGATAAGGTAGTTCTTTATTACCGGAGACCTCTACAAATAATAGGGACCTACTCTATCCCACGCCACTAATACTAAAAATTGTAAAGCATTAAATATGCCTTTGCTTCTCAAAATTGAATGTAATACCTATACGTTGCCTCGATACCACAATATGGTGATCGGTGACTATTAATAAAATTTATGGTATCACATAAACATACCTACTGGGAATAAAATTTTCTAATTTTATGTAAAAATATTTGCAATATGTTCGTATCAGATTTTCATTAACTTTTGAAAAGAGAAATTTTCTATAATGAAGAAGCTTATATATCAATATGTATCATAAGAATAGAAAAGAATGAAAATGTACATTATGAATTCAAAATACAAATTATATATGTTATACATTATTGCCTTGATTTTAAATATATGCATTTTTTTGTTCATTAAATTTTTTAAATGCGAATATACCGTGTAAGATATAAAGTTATAAAATTGCATAAACATTTATAAGAAATTTATTAATACTACATCAATATTAAGTACCTCACCGGAGGTAGGATAAGAACTTAAAATGTCCGAAACATCTTCAAGAAGCGCAAAAAAATCCCTTACACACGATCGCCGCTCTCACCTCTTGTTTTCGAAACACTTATTATTTCGCCGAATTATAAAACGGTATAGGATGAAAATTCATATTATGGGCGCTCGGATGCCATAACGTGTCCATCATAATTCGATGAAAACCTGTTTCTTTCTCTCGAGATTCGCGATGGTCTCTCGCTGATGGGCCCCGTTTCGATGGCTATCAGGGGGGGCCTCCTTTTAAGCACGCGCTCTCCCATTGGTTTCGAAAATTACGGTCATCCGGAGCTTTTTATACCTGTATAAGCCAAAATTTTCCACGCTCGCCGTGCTCGGCACACCGAAATTAGAAAAAAGGTACAAGGTCGAAATTCTAGGCCCGAAAAAGACAAGCCGAGAGAGAAGTTTTTTTTTAGAAAGAATGATATAGGACGAAAAACATGTGTATAGTCCGCATATCAGGTGAAGCGCGCCCGGCCGTTTTTGTCTCGTCCTTTTTCTACCGCCGCTCCCTTTTTTTCCAAAAAGAAAGGAGAAAAGAGAGAGAGAGAGAGAGGGAGAGCTACGACGACGACGATGATGGCGGCGGACCAAGACACACGCTCTCGCGCGCGGGTGTGTGTTATAAGGGCTTAAAAAGCATTAGGGGCCCGACCGCCGCCGCTCTTTCGAAATGAGAAAAAAAAAGAGAGAGAGGGAGTGAGAGTATAGGAAAAAAGCTGAGAGAGGAGAGAGAGAGAGAGAGAGAGAGAGAGAGGCGAAGGAGGCGAAAATGGGGGAGGAGATTGAAAAAAGAGAAAGAGAGAAGAAAGCCTCTCTCTCTTTCCAAGGATCGGCCTGATTGCGAGATCCCTTTGACTCGCGAAAGGAAGAGCGAGTGGTGGGGGAAAAGAATTAAAAAAGCCAGAGAGATAAAAAAAGTGAGAGAGAGGGAGAATGTGTATATTATTCTTTTTTCCAAGGGTCCCCCTCTGTCCATCGCCGGCTGAGTTTGCCTCTCTCTCTCTCTCTCTCTCTCACTCTCTCTTTGGGTGTCTTGAAAATCGAAACCGACGCACATAAAGACGCAGTCACTAAAAATTTGTTCCTTCTTTCTTTTCTGTCCCTCTTTTTTTTTCGAATTTCGAAGCCCCTATACTCCCCCTCTTTCAACTGCTTGCGTATAGACACGCCGCGACGGCCCAGGTTTCGAAAGACCTTGAGTTATTGAGGACGAAAAACTTCTTGGTATAGCGATGACTCCGCGGTGCATTCTCGAAAATAAAATATCGAAAATATTTTGATGCTGTGGTTATAGTGTTAAGGAGGTTTACTGGTTTTCTCATTTTCGATGAATTTTTTTATTTCATTTTTGTTTACTTTCGAAATAGCATTATTTATATGTACCTGATTGAAATTTCAAGAAGTTGTACCTTGCCGAAATCGAGAAATCTTTCCTCAAAGTTTCGACTTTTAATATTTTAATTTTGATCGCTTTTAATACGTATCCACTATAGCAAGCCGTACGAACAGAGACATTTTTTATTATGTAATAAGAACTTTTGGATGATTTAAAAAAAAAACTAATATATTATTGAAAACAATGCCATATATATTATTCTCAAAATTTGGAAGACCTGAACTTTTCGTTTTCGAGTAGTACAAAGCATTTGTTTTGTCAAAATTTTGAACCGATTCATAAGAGCGAGAGAGATAGAACGAGTGAGGAGGAGCTTACGGCCACTTGAGGTACAGTCCTCTCTAAGCATTTCCTTCTCTCCCGCAAAAGAAAGCAAGTATGGACAAACTCTCTCAGGTCGGTGCTCTTTAAACGTTTGTCACCGATTGTAGCAAGTGAACCTCCTTAAAACTCAATTCAATTTTGTTTGAATAAAAAATTTTCTATTATCACCTCTTTGACCAGATGAGGCAAAATTTCTCAATACCTTGTATTGTGTTTATTAATTATACAAAATAATTACGTGTAGTAAACGTATACATTTAAAGTGCTCACGAATTATTAAACATATAAAACACGCTAATTGCGTAAAAGAATATCCCTGAATAGTCAAATGATCTTTTCAAGAAATTGAAGTGCTGCACTCGAGAAAGAATTTGTTTTTAAAACGAACGTGCTATTCTTCAAACAAAAAGAAAAGAGACTTATTAAATTCATAGAATAAATGTTCGCGCAGGGTAACAAGATCCACACGATCAAAATTCACAAAAAACGATATTGTTAAACGAGTCTAAAAGGAGATAGAAGCGCTGACCGAGGCGCGCTCAAATATAAAAACTGACTAAAAATTCCCCGAAAATTCTGTTATATGCAGTCGGGGCCGCCGTCTTTCTTTCTTCTTTCCTTCACGTCCCTCGTAGCCGTCCCTCACCCTTATATATATATATATATATATATGCGCTTTCTAGTGCTCCACGAGAAATGTTTCTCGTGTGCAAATAGTGCACAGGCATCGCGAAAGTCGTAGTATAGTCTTCGCAGCTACTTTTTTTCTATCTCTTTCTTTCTCTCCTTGCGTGGCCGCGCCGACGTCGCGTTGTCAGCGTTTCACCCTTATGCAAAATTTACGTGGGCCACTTGACGCAATAGCGCTTTTAATCAGAGAGGAAGAAGCCGGTGCGTGTGTTTCGGGGGATTTTTCGAGAATCGTCGCGGTAGAATTCCATTTTCCTATTCATTTCTTTCTGTCTTGAATTTTGTCCCGTCCAAAGTTTTTTCGTTTTTTCTCTATATTCGGCATTCTTTTATATAAGTTATAACTCGAATGTTTAATAATCGAAGATATTTGACTACTATTTGAAATTAAGTTATGAGACTTATATTTTGTAAATAGTTATGATCAATCCACAATAACTTTTATTTTAAACTTGTTACTATCAGGACACTAGCTTCTTTTTTTATAATTTTTTATCTTTCCGGACAAACATATTGTGAAATTAAAAACAAGCTCGAGTAAATGCGTTTTTTTTCTGATTTCCTACATCACATAACTGTTTTATTAATTATAAACGTTTCGTGAATTGCTGTCCAAATCGAAATTGAACATTTTCCAGGTATTTATATGCAATGGATTGCAAACAGCAATTTTATTCTGATTGGCCGTTGTTTAATTTAATTGCTTCATTATCACGTTTCAAATAACATATTTGTTTATAAACGATTGATTGTTGTTTTTTGCTTATTTAACAAATTTATGCGACAATCAATTAAATACAGTTACGATTTGGACAATAACCAAAAGTTGAATGCGTAAAAGCGCTTCTTAGATTAGCAAATCTCAAAGAGCAGAATTAAAAATATTTTACTTTCCGAAAACTGATTACAACAAATATGGTGCGCGTATATATGTATTTATAATAACAATTTTCAAAAATCAAGAACTAGGTTATAAAAGATAAAGCACATAAACGAGTTCTAAAAATTTCCACGCTGCAGCCCCCTCGTTTTGTAAAACCATACACAAAATAAAGCCGGAGGTTTATTGATGTTACGAACCTTTTTTGAGTTATGCGGGCCCGCATAGACACACGCACACACCGCCACCCGTACACATCGATACTTTCTAGAAATAGCTTTTTTTGGGGCGATGTGACGTAGCGTGTTTCTCGAGATATTTTTCGAAAAATAGAAAGCTACTTCCTCGTGGAAAAAATTGAAAACAGTTGGTTTTTTTTTTAAACCCGCGTGACCGCTTTAATCTTTCACTATTGAGATAGTGCTTATAAGGATATTTTATACATTATTTGGTTAGTTGGGTCTAAATCTAGTGGTACTGTTGCACAAAGAAACACATACCGTTGAATTTATGTGATCAGAGTTTAAAAATACCGCTTTTGGGTTCTCTGAAACTCATATAAAGCATACTTTGGGGTCATAAAGCATAAAAAAAAGGTTCCCAAATTCCAGGAATTATTAAAAGTAAAGAATAACTATTTAAAAGCAGCTCAAATTGTTTCTCCTTTTATTGAAATCCGGTTGCAGTAGAAATAGATACACGTGCCATGAACAATATTTCGAATTTAGTTTTATGAACAAATTGAATTGATTGAAATTACCATATCTACTTTTTCTATTTGTTTATAGGTACGTTAGAAAATTGCATATTCAAAATAAATGCAATTATTATCAGAAAATAGATAATTTTTGCGTATAGAATTATATATTTTGAGTACAATAAATTAGTTTGAAGTGAGATTTAATAAACTTATGCAAGTCACTCATCGCACCAAAAAACTTAAAAATATTAAAAATATTTTATGATTAAAGTTAAACAATAAATTCCACAAAGGTTATACGTTATGTCAGTTGTATTAGCTATATAAAATATGTAATAAAGTAGTATGTAAAACTATGCATTTTATCATATCACGCGCAATTTTTACCTACACATCTAAAGTATCTTTATAGATTGTGAATAAAAATGGAAAATTTTTCATAAAAATACATGAAAACTCTTTCTTTAACACTTATGGATTTGGCAATACTTTTAAAACTCCGACGGCAAAACATAATTTCATATATTGCTATTTAAAAAGTGGATATAATATGATTCTATCTCAAAAAGCCTTACATAAAATGCTTCTTGAACAGTACTGAACACACTTCATTAACAGTACATTTTATCAAACGCTCTTATGAGATAGAATCATATGCAGTGCATTTTTATGATATGTAAATTCTGTGCAACGCGATTTTGAGAAAGTATCATGTGCAACTCAATTTGGAATAGAATCATATTACACGTACTTTTCAATTAGCATTATATTATGCGCACTATTCAAACAGCGTTATATATGTAGCGCTATTTTGAGCTAGAATCGTATTCTTTTTAACTAGCATTCATTATATGAAATTATGTTTTGAAATAGGATTATATATGAATAGGAGCCGTCGACTTTTAAAAATGAAAAGCGTAATTGTGACTTTCAAACAGTAAAAATATGATCTCTATAAAAAGTGGACGTACTTTAATGTAAAATAAACTGGCTTTTTGTTGTCATTCTGTTAAAATTTACCATTCAAGAAAATTACTATGTAAGCATATTTTTGTGCAGCCCATTCGGAACAGTATTGAAGCGATCCAGTAAATCGACAAAACCTGCAATTTCTTAGTCGATAAAGTCGCGTTCCTGAAGTAAACAAATCCGAAAAACCGCGTGAATTTACACAAGTGCCAATAAAAACCTGGTCCAATAGCGCGTATTCCCCGAATTTCCAACCTCCCATGGTGCATCTAATCGCAAAAGTGAACCAAGCAGTTATCTCAAGGAAACACACCCACATCTTCCAATCTCTCTCTCTCTCTCTCTCTCTCTCTCTCTCTCTCTCTCTCTCTCTCTCTCTCTCTCTTTCTCTCTCTCTCTTTCTTTCCACGCTTCTGCGTTATAATTCAACTCGATACAATCGAAGCGAGTCGATGCCAACAACGTCTGCGCTAGTATACAGTCTCTCTCTGTCGGGGGAGAGGGAGAGAAGGAATAAAAAGTGAAAAAGGAGTCGAGAGAGAGAAAGAGAGAGAGAGAGAGAGGTAGCGCATTGTCCAGCCAAGGATGCGCTTGCGCGCATTTTTCTCGAATGCGCTTCTCGCTGCATGTACATCTCTCTGTCCCCCCTCTTTACTGCTGCTGCTGATGGTCGCGAAACGGAAGGAACGAGCGAGACGAAAGATTGGAAGGGGGGTGGGGAGGGGGAGGGGAGCGAGATAGAGGATCGGAAGGAAGTCCGCGTGCGCGGCGTGCACGCAAGGAGGAGAAAGAGCGGGAACGGGAGAGTGAACGAACGACGTGTGTCCCGGGCATGTGCGGCATCAGTGAGAGAGAGAGAGAGACAGAGAGAGAGAGAGAGAGAGAGAGAGAGAGAGAGAGAGAAGAATCGAACTGAGAAACTCTGCTTGCACTCCGCGTACAAAGCCTCGATACTATCCTTCCCCTTTGCTCGGATTCTTGCCAACTCTCTCCCCCACAGTTTCATGCTCCCGGACTGTATATATGTGTGTGTGAGGCGTTGAACTTCGTCTCGATTGCGCGAATGTGTGCGAGTTTGTGTGTGTGTGTGTGTGTGTGTGTGTGTGTATGTGTGTGCACTGCTGCTGGCTTCGATGCATTCTTGAGCTGTACTATGTACTATGCGCCGGTATACGTACTGTCAGACCTACGGTTTTCCCTACCGTCTTGATACTTGTTACCGCTTTTCGCGCGCGTTCGCTCCTATATTATCGACGGTGGCTTCTGTCGCTGCCTTTTCCGCTCGAACCCGGCTCTGTCTTTCAACTTTTCCATTGACTGAACTTTTCCGGATCTAGACAGCATTCGGGTTTGGATATACTTTGAATACTGTTGTGCATGTCATTTTAGAAATTATTTAATCATATTACTGACGATTTTCATGATTATACCTTGCATAAGAGAGGATCTTAAAACGGGTACCATTAACATTGCAATATGCACGTATGAAACTTGTACTTTCTTTTAGAACAATAAAAGTCAATTAATTTAAAAAGAAAATAATTCCTTAATTTAATTGGGTATGTTTTGCAAAAGCTAAATTTTTCGCACTATACGATTAATGCTTTGTCAGTAGAAACAGACAAATACGGCGAGCCACTGAGTTTCATCAATTTTTCTTCAACTTTTCCTTCGCGTAATAAGTAGACCAAATTTTTAAGAGTTATTGGAACAAAAAATAATTTTATTTTTGAAACTTTAAAGAAAACTAGTATAGGTACCAGTTTATTTAACCCTTCCGCGCATAAAGATGTGTTAACCCACGGGTTTTCTATCCAATTTCTGCGCATACGGATTACAAATCGAAACTAAAAAAGATTTCTCATATTCTATTAATCATTCTCAAAGAATTAACCACCTTTCCTATTTCAACCCATATAACAAACGTGAATCTGCATGAAAATAGGACAAAACATTCTATAAACATAACGAAAAACAAAGCTGATCCCCATCGAGCGAATCGCCAAGTTGCCAAGTCTTATCAGTTGAGTGCCGCCGCGGCCCCATAAGAGGCAGCAATCTTATCAACAGAAAATTGACCGTCACGCTTACTCGCTATATATAGCGATTGGTATACACAAATCGTCAGTCAATGACGTCGTGTCCCTTCCACTTGCCAAGCAACTCAACCCTCGACTCCAAAACAGCCCAAGAAACACCTCAAGTATTCGCGTGCAAATACACACACACATACTCGCGCGCGCGCGGTCAACGAGCGTGACGCAAATGTGTATCGCGAGCGTTCCACCGAGATTAGCCGAAGATCCCCGACCCCTTCATAGCATAATATGCTGAGCCTTTCGTGTGTAAGCGGTCTGCGCAGAAAAAGAGGGAGAAGGAGAGAGAAAGAAAGAAAGAAGCGTGTAGTACCAGAGGAAGACAACGCGCAGCGCCGCAGCTGAATAGACACACATACACACGCACACACGCACACACACGTATATATCAGCTTGCGAGGTATGAAAGAATACACGAAGCGGCGCGCCCGAGTGCAGTGGGATGAGCGAGTGAGGGGAGGAAGACGGAAACAACAAAAAAATAGAGAAAGAGAGAGAGAGAGAGAGAGAGAAAGAGAAAGCCTATACGCCTCCCCTCCGTTGCTGCCTCCCCTCGGCACATCGCCCCACTACCGAGACAGCCTCTCCTCCTCCCTTCTCCCAGCGTCTTCTAGCGCTTCCCCACCCTCTCTCTCGCGCGCGCTCCAGTTAAACGTAACGTCGTTGCCACCCCTCTGCGCTTCTCCCTCCGCGGCGCGCGACTCGCTTCCTCCCCCCTCTCTCTCTCTCTCTCTCTCTCTCTGTTAGCTGTTCTCTCTCGCTCTGCCTTATTTACTCTACTCTACTCTGCAGCTCGTTTAACTTCTCTCTCGCTCTTTCTCACGAGGTCCGCGGAGCATAGAGCGGCAGCCAGCCTCGTCTCTGTTATTTACGCCGGCTGCTGCTGCCGCTGTCTCGCTTGCCTCCCCTCGCTCGCTCTCTCTCTCTCGCTCCGCGATCCCCACTACCGCGTGCTTCATGTTGTTTTTCTGCTCGTCCCTCACTCCCTATCCTTCTCGCTCCTCTGCACACACTCATTCACTCTCTCTCTCTCTCTCTCTCTAACGTTCTTTCCTCCTTCTTATTTGCCTTGTTTTTTTCTCTCCGAGAGTCGCTGCCGCTGTGCTTCCTTCTCTGTCCCGTGTTTTTCTCGTACTCCTCTCTCTCTCTCTCTCTCTCTCTCGCTTCGTTCGTCAATCTCGCGAGGAGCGCGGCGACCTCGTCGGCAACGCGGCCCATGCTTCTTGCATGTTACACATACAGCACATCCACGCGTCTCATGCCCGCATTGTAATCCGCGTGCAAGTATACGTGTACAAACGTATTTTCCTCGTATAGACTCAGAGAGAGAGATTTATATATGTATACCGTATAACTTAGTTGGTGCAGCGGGATAGAGTCGAAACCGGCGCGTCGTTTTTGCCCAATCAATCCTACTTGATGCACGAAAACGCTCGCGTACTGCAGTGCGTGCATCCATACTGGCTCTACTATACTCTCTACCCACTACACTTCGCTCAGCTTACTTAAGAGGTTGGGGAGGCTGAGGCATAAAGAGCATCTCCTATTACCTATTATAATGTGCAGTCTTTATAAGGTCGAAAATTTTTTAGTCATAGATAATATAGATGTCTACTTGGTATACAAATTGAGAAAAATATTTTAGAATCATTTTTGTGCCATTCTTATACTATTTAATTTTTTATTTTCGCTACAATTCTACCCAAAGATTTCTGTGAAATGTCAATTACAATCCAAGATATCGATAAACAAAAAAAAAGATGTAATTGGGTCACGTTAAGCATATAGAAAATTATCGATGCTGAGGTATGTTGAGCACTTTAATAATAGTTAATAAATTGAAAAAATTGGAATAAAATTCCATAAGTTTTAATGTTTATTTAAACTGCTTTAATCTGGTGTAAATACTATTCAAGCTGCAATCACTTGACGAATCCAACAGCTCGTAATAATGAATATTATAATGCGGAAATCATATATTATATTATTTCAAAAGATTCATTTTTTTATCAAAATCCCGATTAAAAATATCTGTTGCAAAAAAATTACAAATAAAAAAGAGTGAACATTATTCACCACTAGAGTGCTCTACCTGTCCCAACTAGCGGGGCATAGAGAGCAAAATTTGAGCTTCTTTTAGAAAGCTCCAATTTGCATTTTCATAATTAATAATTAATAGACGTCGTCTCACATTTTATATAAATTATACTTTTAAATATAAAAAATGATCAAATAAACGGAATGAGTGCTCGGTATGCCCCTCCCACCCCTAGAGAGTAGAGGTTCATAACAAAAACAACAGATATATGTATACAGGCGTGTGCGCCTATACGAGAGCTGATAAACTCGAAAGCGGAGCACGTTTATAGGCAGCACAAGCGGGGCGCGCACACGGGATGTTATGTATCGCGAAAAGCGCCATTTTGATTTTCACGTGTGCGCGTCGCAAGCCGCTTGCGCGCGCGCGCGCGACTCACTCTGTTATTCGGAGCGACGCGCCTCGAGCAAGAGAGAAAGACATGGACATTGACTCATACAAGCGGCGTATATATATGTATGTGTGCGTTCACTGTATACAACGCAGTAAGAGAGAGAGAGAGAGAGATGGTTCGCGAGCGACGTAAAAAGCGTAGTAGACACACACAGAAATCACAAAAGGAGGAGGAGGAGGCGCGCAGAGAGAGGAAGAAGTTCACGTGTGCGCCGCGCCGCGTGTATCTGTATGTGTGAGGAAAAACGCGCGTTTTTATACATTCGCGCGCGCGGAGAACACCAGGCCGCGAGTTGGAGCGAGCGAGGGAGAGCGAGATATATAGACAGAGTACGTGAGAGAGAGAGAGAGAAAGATGGCCCGAAGGAGAGAGTGGGAGGTTAGAAGAAGAGAAGAGAGCAGCGGCCGACGAGCTGCTAGCTAGAGAGAGAGCAAGGCGAAGCAGCAGCTACACGCACTGTGTAGTGCCGCAAGAGCCCGCGCTCGCAAGCTACTCTATAGTGCCGCTCGTCTCTGCCTCGGCTACTGCCTTGTGTTTTGTTGTGTGCTGTTTCTTCGCAATATTTCTCTCTCTCTCTCTCTCTCGCACTCTCTCACTCTGTCTCTCACTCTACGCCATACTCCCCCGCTCGCTCGCGCCGCGGACACGTGAGAGAAGAGGGAGGTGTGCGTGTGTGTGTGCGAGGCGCTGCTCCCGCGCCGCCGTCACCGCGCCCCCGCCGCATATACATGTATACAGTCGATTTCGAGCGCTGCTGCAGCCGACGTTGCTACTACGACGACGTCCCTCGTGTTTTTTCGGCACTGTGCGCGTGTGTTTATTAGCCGATTTTTTGCGTCCTAACTCCCCCCCACCTATACCAATCCCGCGTGTCTACTCGCTCCTTCTCTCTCTCTCTCTCTCTCTCTCTCTCTCTCTCTCTGGCGCTCTTCACGGACGTGTTATACAGCCTCGAGAGGGCGTGCAATTGCTGTCTGCGGAGTTTTCCGTGTCAAGTGAGTGTGCGGGGGTGAGAATAGCAGGTATACAGCTATACCTCGCGCGCATCAAAACAAACGCGCGTGCGTGTGTTGTGTACACATTGGTGTGTGTGTCTCTCCTCTCTCCCTCCCTCTATCTATCTCTCTCTCTCTCTCTCACTATTCTGCGAAACGTTTCAGAGGTGCAGAGCTGCACTTCCCGGATATAGAGAGAGATTTTCCGGCACGCCTGTCTGAGTTATACACCACATATAGACATAGATATTTGGCAAATTGAGAGGGCTGTGTCGTGATCTGGATATTTCGTGCGAGGTGACAGTATATAACGCTCGCGATTGACACGCGGTGCAGTTGCCAACTTTTGGCGCGATGTGTACCACTCGGATGCGGAAGCTACGGATCATTCACATCTGAGGCGGGGCGGGGAGGGGGATGTTGGCTGTTGGGTTTGTTAACGATTTGAAGAAGACGCGATAAGTACGAGGAAAAACGGTGAGTAAGCGTCGAGCGTTGATGATGATGATGATGATGATGATGATGATTAGTAGCTTTCCGAGCGGGCTCGGAATCGAAGTGGAATTCGCCTTTTTTACTGTGAGAAAGTGGCCTTTCTCAGCTGAGAAAAGCGCCTAACGGCTCGAAAACGCAATTCCTTTTCTGTTTTTATATTTGTTCTTTTTTTTGCTTCTTCTCTTTCGTTTTGCTCTCCGCGGCTTTTGCGGTGTTTACCACCCGAGCTTTTCAAATGTTTTGCATAATTAAGCGTTCATTGATCCGCCTCGGCTATAAGCGCGCAGCAGCAACGTTTAATTTAGGTCTCGATAATTGACCTTTCAAACATTTGCTGCAATGTTTATAACGTATTTGCGCGACGATACTGTTGTCGCCGTTCATTTGAATTTTTCTTTTTGCTCGAGAAACGAGAGACTGAATATATGCAGTTTGTTTTGTTTGAGGTTAGGTACGGTTGCGTTGCGCGAACTCGGAATGACTCCACTTTGATTCCGAGACGTTTGTGTCTGGTTTTCGCGTGGCTTAGGGCCATTCTAAATCCATACCGAAATGTTTCCCTTCTGGGAATGGGTATTTTGAGTGGTTTTGTGACGCACTAAAGCCGGCCCACGTGTCATTATTATTATTCGTCTATGCATCGTTTTCCCAGAGAAATGCGTCGTTACCGAGAATTGATAATTAATATTGACGAATCTCATGTTCTAAAATATCACTGTTTATTTTTCGCAAGTTTTCCATTCCAAGTATTATTGATCATTTCAAAAAACAATATTAACTACCTTTGCGTGCGTAGACGGTGCTTTTCTTTTTGAATTATTCATAATTATCGTACCAATTTGAAAACTTTTTAAATGCTCGTGAGTATACACGTAAAAGATAAATATTGCAATTACAGCCTCAGTGTGTAGAAAGCGCATTTTCGTATGGATTTAGATGAAAAAGAGTTTAGGTTAACATCCCATTGATCGTCTATAGGTCTACTTGTATTCTCCCATTCCTCCCCCCCCCCCTTCTGGAGGTTTTTGCTAAATTTTTTATATTGTTCGTCAGCGAACTTTCATACTTTGTTTGATAAAATGGCACGCGCTCTCGACAACGTGTCGTAACATTAACATCGGCGACATTTATTAATGCACACCGCTGCATTATGTTAAATAACATCATTTTAATGTATTAGGTGTATATGGACATAGAAAGTAAGGCAAGTAACGAGAATGTACTTTACTCGTATACAATCTAAAACTTTTCTTTTCTTTACTAAGATTTTAATAGCAAAGGAAATTTTGAAAAAAACAGCCAATGGCGCGTAGATAAATATCTTGCTATTTTGCATAAATAACGGGAAGCAAGATTCGCGTGGAAAAAAAAGGAGAAATTTGATTTAAAACATTGCCGTATCAGGAAAATGTTTAAAATTAATATTTTCCTTTTAGCCTGCGTGTAGCAGTGATCGATCTCCGCCTTGCTCTATTTAAAGTCACTTAAGCATACTTTGCTTTTGCGACTTTCGATTCTTGTTTGTCTTGGGTAACTTCGTAGGGTTTCACCAGAGTGCCCAAGTCACTCGTTTGTCTATTACTTTTTTTTTTTTTTTTTTTTGCAAGCCACGTCATTCCAAACGTTCCAATTGCGTGTCGCTACTCGTTATACCTCAGCTAAATGTCATTAAAACGAGCAATTCTTTAACAGACAATGTTTAAGAAATTATAAGTAAGAACATCTCGCGATTCCGGAGAAACTGATTATTCACGGGTTAAGTAGAAAAGGTACGGTTTTCACAGTAGAAAAAGACAGTTTTTCAGCATCGTCGCAACTTTTCCGCTCGACTCTCGCTTCTCGTATAATATACTTGGAAAGTCACCGGCGTTGGCGATTTAAATAATCGATAACGCTCACATCGTCGCGGACATTATCCTCTAATTTCGCTCCTCGTGAGAAATGAAATATTGCTGCAAAACAAAGCTGCTCCCCCTCCCATTCGTATGGCTGCAGTAACGCTGTGCCTACCTTTGATAAACTCACACACTCACACACGCGTGCACAGTAGCCGGTTTTATTTACTTCGTCATTACTTCAACTCTCCTCCCTTCCATTATAATAAAGCGATTTTACGAACGCGCAGCCGCCCATTACGCGCCGAAAGCACATAATCCTGTATAGGAAACGCGAATTCCCGAAACTATATTATTCATTCGTCGTTAGCTAACTTTACGTCAGGCCATAACCTAGAAAAAAAAGATAAGAAAAGTACCACGCACCAGCGGCGGATGTGTATTATATTAGCTTTATACAAAAAACTAAAAAACTCACGTCTGTTATCGTGGCGTATATATATGCATAAAAAAAAGGTGTCAAAAAAAAGCAAGAGTCGAGAAATGGAATTTGGAGTGTCATGTTTTTCGAAAGAGCCTCGAGACGATATGATGGGATGACTAACGAACGCGTGCGTGTGCGGTCACCGTCGCGTTTTATTTTATTGAAGCGTGGACTTTTATTCCGCGCAATCGCTTCGAAATGCCTCGTACATATACACACGTATACACATACATTTTCTGTAATAATACATCTAAAGTAGACGAAAGAGATCTGGTGTTGGTGTAAGAGAACGCGGGAGTAAAAAGAGCAAGCGTGGAAACACGTACACTGTAGGCTGTGTGCGCCTCTACGGAGTCTCTGTAAAACGCCGCGGACCGAGGCGACATCGTACGACGCCGGCTTGTGATCTCTCTCTCTCTCTTTCTCGCTCTCCCTCTATCTCTTTCTCGCGTGTTCCTCGTGCGTCACACGTGGGAGATCGTGTATAGTGTGTGTGTATGTGAATGCGAGACGAGCGCACGAGGAAAAACAGTAGGGAGACCGAACCAATGGGTTAACGCGCGGCAAGTAAGCGGGAGAGATGGGAAAAATTGCCGGAAACGTGGGATTTTTATTATACGCTCGAATTTCGATTGTGACGTACCTTTTTGATAGACCGCTTATACGAGCGCCCGATCGAGTGTCGTTTTCTATATCTTCGATTCTAATGAACCGTTTTTTTACGTTGTGCGGACTGCTTTTTTTTTAAGGCCATTGATTGTCGGTGAAGCAACGCTGTTGGCTCGCTTTTTTGTGGCTACTGTAACGACAATTGTAAAATTGTTTTCTCAGTGAATTCGAAGGACTTGATTAGTTATTGGATTTCTTAGGTTTCTGCTTAAATTATCAAATGGTAATGTCACGTATTATTATATCCGTAATTGAATAATTGTAGACCTTTTATCTTACTTTATCAGATAGCAGTTGTTATTTTCTGTTTTTATCCCCACTTACGTTTAACATAAATTGAATAATAATTACGCTTTCCTATGAATTATCATAATTCATTTTCGATCAATTTCGTGTACATAATTTATAACTTTTTAATCGATAAAAGTAGTGTTTAATATCGGTTGGACTGTAATCACGTAAGTGCAAAGTGTCAAAGATTAAAATGTTTTTCTTGAAAATCATTTTATTTCTTATTCCAAAAATTAGCAGTTCTGCTCATCGATAAAAATGATTTTATGCTTAACGGAATATTGGCAGAAACGATTAAATCGACGTAAATTATTTCATGATTAAACACTAAACGTAACTGTAAGTTTGAAAAAATTATCATATGAATAAAATAGTTCGCGTGACTAATTGGTGTAAATGTTTCTTTTCTTTATTATGTTTATTCTTTTATTTTCATAAATTTAGGCAAAGAACAAATAGGTAGTATCTCACGCGCTAAAGAAATATATTAAATTAAATAATGTGAAATAAATAAAATTTATACAATACAGCAAGCAAACATATCACTTCATTAAAACTACATTTTGAATAATTCAATAAATGGTTTGATCAACAAATATTCCCTAGCTTATGCATCTTTGAATCTATTCAAATTAATTAAACTATTTACTAAAGTTTATCTACAAACTTAAATTCTAAAAAATTTCCTTTTTTATATTAGCATATAAATTTATTGCTAGAATAAAATTTTTCTCTATTAAAAAGACTAGTACACTCGAATGGAGTTAGTCTTTATTATAACGGACCTTTATTCATACCAATTGAGTAGAATTCCGGTTTAAATTTATTGGCGTGTACTTTTGTTTTTAATGGCATTTTCAATAAATCTTTCTTTATACTCCAGAAAAGAACATTATTTTAAAGTACAGAAAGTCGCTATTATTTATTCTGCTGAATTTCTTATTTTCAATAAAAATAAGAATAAAGGGTGATGAAGAATACGTATTTCCTGTATTGAAACCTTGGTTGGAACGAGGAAAGAGGAGGAAGAGCATTCATAAAAAATAATTTGCTTAAATAAATATTTAATAACATTGTAATGCTTCTTGTTTATTCGACTTTTTTTACGTTGCACCGGAAATAGAATAAATCGAAATTCAAAATCGACTTAGTCAAAATGTGTTATTGAGAAACTACTGTAAAAAACTAGGTAGTTTTTATCATCTCGTTCAAATACTAAAAGAAAACAAAAAGAATGACACAATACGACTTGGTTTTGTAAGAAACCGATGCAAAATTTATTGTTCAAAATTGTGCTACTTCGTGTTACTACATCAGGTGATATTACATCTATTGCACGTAATGTGTGAAGGTGTCGATGGAAAAAAATTTCACCTGGAATATTTCCAAATAGTCTGTTGTGTACTCATTAGTGTATACTTTAGTAAAACAGATCTTTATTCGTCATTTCGTCATTGATAAAATTTTCATGGCTTTTTGTAATTATTTACAGGTAGTATTCTAAATAATTTATAAACATAAGAAAAATACCTCATAAATTTTTCTATTATAATTACTGTATCTAATATTTGTTACTCAATATCATACATGTTATTTTTAGTGAAATTGTATTTTTTGTGGTTATTTTTATTATAGCTTCACTTTAATGATGGGTTTCTGTGCAAATCAATTACAATTAGAATTTTGATTTAGATAATCTTCCTGGCTTCGTTCTTGCGGAGAGCCCTGATGAAAATAGCAAAAAGCGGCTTCAATTCAAAAGTCAACTTCTAATGCGTTACACATTTATAATTAGGAGTATATATATTTCAATATATCGATCATATTTCAATATATCGACCAATCTTCAAATTGCAAACTTCGATTAAATTCATTTTAGCTACTAAATGTATCAATCTCAATTAAATATTACTCAGTATTTTAACACGTAGAAAATTTTCTAATGGACGCGTGCACAGTTATAACCAAATTATTAATATTGTCGTTTAGAGTTTCACATCACAACTAATCCCGTTCACTGAATTCTCGCAATCGTATGTTTATTTACGTCATAGGAATTGTCGCAGCTGGATTAAAGTAGGCAATCGGGTTATGTGTCCTAGACTTTGGCGTTGATCTTCTGAACGATGACCGGCCTCCACTCTCTATACGTATACATACGTATATATATATATATATATATTCCATCGTTATCCGCGCACAATGAACGTTACATTCGAGCCGTAGCGTCTGTGTCTTCGTGAATTCTCCTGATTTACTTTAAGAGTGTCGATTTGCATATCTAAAAATACGGCGCCTAAGACGCATAAATTAAGGTTGTTGTTTTTAACAGAAATACCTGAAGGGGAAAGAGAAACCTATACGAGTACATCGGCGCGTAAGAAGGTCTCAAAGTAAATATACCGGTTGCGTTTCTCGTAATGGAGAATTAATTGATGATTGAAATCTTAATCCGGAGAAGACATTTATGAATAATTTGCGGGATAAGTATCTGGAAATTTTTTATGCCGACTTATTTGCTTTTAATAATGTTTTAAACCATTTATGGCAGTGTACACTGACAATCATTAATTGAAAGATTTACTGTTGTTGATTTTTAATTTCTACTAAACGTTTAATTATACAATATCTTGACTGAATTAGAAAACATTATTTTTATTCAATACGTTTCTTATTAGCACCTTTATGGGATTAAGAGTTTCCTTAAGAAATTTTGTCAATTCAAAATGAATCAAACATTGTCATCACTTTAGTTCGTTTTAAATCAAAATAATAGCTTGTTCAAGCCATAGTCCATGTCATTGAGCTAAATTTTCTACAACGCAACATTTACTTGAAATTACGTTAAAGCAGTTTGAATTTGATCGCAAAGTGAAATATTACAGATTACTTAAGAATATACAAGTTTCAATCTTGGATTGACGAGTTTTGATCTAGACTAAAAAGATGTTTTTTAGTACCTGGAGCAAATGAAACCAGTCGGCCGAAGTTCGATCTCATGAACCAGTTTTTTTGTGACTGAATCACTATAGTCAAAATTGTATATTATGTCAGTACAAATGAAGACCTTTATGTTTGAACACACACACAACCATTCAGTTAAATATTCTTGGAATTGCTTTGAAAAGGAAAGTGAATATTAAAATTAGGCATCATTAAGAGTTAGAATATGATAGTTTTAAATACAAGTCATGGAATGGCATACATTCGCATGAAAATTGTTCGATATATATTTGCATCTAATACTTTTTATAAGAATACGTAAATTAGCTATTGAACCATCGCAGTAGTAAAACTTGAGAATATTTAAGTTCAATTTCAACATGCAAATAGTCTTTCATTAAAATGTTGCTAAACATTTTTATCTACTGATATTATGTCAATGAAATTCAAATAATCAATTTTCAATGCAAATTAACGGTTATCCAGAATAGTACAAAAAAAAAGAAAAAGAAACGCTAGAAAGGTTTGTAAATATTTGCTTCGCTTCATTCAAGTATGCGAGTTTATATGTCTTTGATCTGCTCGATCGCCAAGAAATTTCGAAGGCTACTTTAATGTTTTGCAACTAATAAAAAAGCAGATATCGATGTATAAATGTTTTTCACGTCGGCCGCGCTAGAAAAATACGTCTGTTTATATAACCATGAGCGTAACGTGTACCGGCAGAGCACCTCTTATAAATACGTATTTGTATTCTTTATTTGATACGCATAGTTGTAATTCTAGAATTCTCGGCACGCATGCAAAGCATTGTTCCGATACTGATTTTATCAATCAAGACAACGAGAACCGAAAGTAAATTTAGCATTGCTTTAGACTCTCAGTCCTTAAATGTGTATGGGAAACGCTTACAAGCGCGCGAAAGAATGTATAGACCCAGTTATATTTCACATTTGCTCAATATCATCGCGCGCGCACAACGAATGAGATCGCGTATTCTTATTTAGTACATGATCACTTTTCAGGCATTCATTTTATGCAATGTCGACTCAAATGTGCAGCGTGTATAGTTTTGCGAGCTTTGAAATATATTTGTTTTAGAAATCGATAACAAACACCATTTTTGTTTTAAAAATCGATAACAAACACCATTTTCATTTTGGAAAAACAACGAAATCTGCCTTTTTAGTCTGACGCACGCCAACATTTTTATATATATATCAAAATATTGTCTATAGTATTTAAATACTTCTCGCTTTTGTCTATTTTACTGTAAAAAAATATGTACATACATATTTTCTAGGTTTCAAAAATCTTCAGTTATCGCAAATCCGCCAAAAGAATTTTTAAACATTTTTCATTGATACTCTTTATGCAAAGTGTCGAAACCAATTGATGAAGCTTATTATACGAAAATTATTTCCAAAAAACGGAATCTCTTAGTAAGTAATTTCATTTCCAATAGAAATTCAGTTTATCTGGAAATTCGATAAACGTGCGACTAGTCTCTGATAATTCGTACACATCAATTCCACGCCACACCACAGGTGCGCCAAATTTGCTCAACTCCTCTATATATATATATATATACTCTCGCGAATGCTGAATCACGGCACCTCGTGTATCACGACGACGGACCGAATTAAAATTAACTCTCGAACCGGATCGTCGTATAGTCGCGTATAGGCGACAAACTACCGCCGTTTCCTTTGTAGTTTTCCGTGGCTCGTCCACACTCCTTGGCCTGTGACGATCGTGTTGGGAGGCAACGGCTGCTGGCTGCTATAGCTCCTCGGCTTCCTCGAAAGGCGAACCCTCCGAGATAGAGTGAAAGAGAAGATCGACAGGCTGTGTGGCTCGCTTGCGTCACTAAACACAAAAAAAGGAGTTGAAAAAAATCTGGGCTCCTCCTCCTTTTCGATCTTGTGCTCTTCGTTTTGTTTTTTTTCATTCTCGTATGTGTGTGTGTGTATATATACAAGGATATTTTTCTCTTTGTCACTTTGTGAGAACTTTATATGGTTCATTGTATATATGAGGAGGAAGAAAGATGAAAGTGCGTGCGTACAACATGTACAGATGCAATGAGACACGTTCTCTCGTGATGCGCGTCGCTTTTGATGCGATGAGGTTTTTTTCTTATATACTGAGTTTCGGAGTTCAGCGCGTCCCCCCTTCTTGAGGCGTTTGATGATTAAGCAGCAGCTGGAATGCCGGTTCGTTTGCGGCACTACTTTATCGGCGGAGAAAAACTAAAAATTTTATGTTACATCGGTCGGTATAGTTTTTGATACGCCGTTTTGAAATTTTATCGACTATCTTTTCCTCGAAGCATTAGGTTATTAAAGTCACTTTGATAAAACAAATGTTGAAGAAAAATTTATTGCATTTACAAATTTTTTTTTATAGAGTAAAATACAAAGTATAACCGCACTTACAGATACTAGAAATTTTCGTAATGATTGATTAATTCTTACCCTTTCAGTTATGCGACAACGAAGAATTTAACTAATTAATATTAGTGTATATATAATATCTTTAAAAATTAAGAGAACAAATCACATTGTTGGCCAAATTATAATATTGATTTCTATAAAATATAAATATTTCAAGAATTATCCAATTACAATTAAAGAAGAATGGGATATTTGAAAAATAAGATTTTGAAATATAGATAAATTAAGTTAAATTCCATATATGAAAATAATATTGGATAATATATATTTCCATTTAAATTTACAGTATGAGCACCCTTTTATAAAGAACTTCTGAAAATATAGGTCCTAGTGAAATATAAGCGTCTACGCAGATGCGTCGTTTCTAAACGTAATCTTCCAATTTGATCATTATTATTTCAATTTCTGTTGGTTGACATTGGTAGGTCCTTCAATTGATTCGAACCAGCCTTGAAACTTGAAAAAACCGAGCAACAGCGCAACTCGCTATAATCATTTCTCTGCACGAAAGAGCAAAATTCGCTCCTTTATTTTTGCTCACCCGATAAAAGTGCGCCGAAGCCCCCCGAGATGTTACATTTTTAAACGAGCGTTTTTTCCCCGTCCAGATATCCAACTGGAAATATGCATAAATATAGCTTTATAAAACCTGCTTATAACCTTTTTTTCTCGCGGTCAAATTTAGCCGTGCTGCCGACGCCGCGGCGTGTGTAACGTGTGAAACTTTAAATGGAATTTTTCGGCGTATTATACGTCGGGTCCACCGCTATTGGCGTCGATTTAAATTCAAAATGGCTTTTTGATAAACGAAACTGTTTCGTGAAAGTTATATACTGGCCTGTATATATACACGCGAACTCATCGGGACACGAGAAATGAAAAAAGAGAGACAAATTTTTTTTTCGCTCATGGATAATTTTTTTCGGATCTGCAATTGCGCGCTCGAGTAAAAAATGACGAAAACAACTGTTAAAAGCGTTTGTTTTTTTCCGCTTGATTTCGAAAGTGGGATGTAGTCTTTCGAAGCTATATTTTATTCTCTCTCCGAGTCGGCATAAATTACTTAGCCGCAATAACGTCATGAAGCGTCGCGAGAGTTCCTCTTTTGTTTGTCGCGTTTATATCAGGAAAAAAACAGTCATCAAAAAAAGCAAACTATACCACGCACTCACTACAGCCTTCGCTGTGACACAACCAACAATATTTCCTAATACCCATCGAAATAAAAAGACATTTTTTCAACGTATAAACTAGTTGCAACAACGTCTTTCCGCTCATCCATCTCCAAAAAGGCACAGATCTCTATACACACGATTCGCCTTTTCCCCCAACAACGAGAGCAATAAAGGCGTAGTGTATCGAGAAATTTTGAGAGAGAAGAACGCGCGAATAGCGCCATTCGCGCGACGCTCGTGACGTAAACACTAACTCAGCATAAAATTTTTAATCAATAAGACTATTTAACTCGGCGGCGTCCCGACGCCGACAAAGATAAACGCACTCGCGCATATCAAGTAGCGTCTCAGTCCGAGTTCATAAATTCGCCAGTATGCATTTCTCATCGGTCGCGAGTGTCTTTTCGCGCGCTAATGAAACGCAAATTTCCCTATAAGTGCTTTTACGCGTCTCCTCCTCCCCCCGTTTTATTAAAACACAAACCAGGCCGCTATACATTACCGGCGCGTATATAACAGGTGTGCAGGTGTGCGTGTGTGTGTGTATGCGCGATGAATAAAAGAGCCTGCCGCTCGCGCGCGTTTAATAATCGATAGATAAGACGCGTCGAGCGAGTAGGCGACATCAAACGAGCTGCGCTCGGCGTATTATACCGACAGCAGCACCGAGGCGCGCAAGAAAACCCTCGCGAAAGGAAAAGCGCGGCCGAGCAATGCGCGAAAAAAGAAATTGAAAATCCCTGCGGAGGTGAAAGGGGGGGGGGGGGGC
>UELV01087605.1:0-32357 GCA_900490015.1 Megastigmus stigmatizans | reverse complement strand
GGGGGGGGGGGGATATATTCTTTGTTGCGATGCAGATTGTATTGATACACTTTGAGGGTCTGCGCGGTAAGTGTCGCAAATTATTGACATACGAGTATTAGTCGCGGACAAATTTGTGGAAAATATATATAACTCATATTGTAGCGTCATAAAATGCAAAGAGGTTGGATTTTATTCAAGCACCGAGTATAAATTTAATTTTCAACAAATAATATAATTGATTATACAAATTGGTTATACATGAATAATTATTTATTGTAAATACTTTTCTCTCTCAAATTATATGTTATCACTATTTATGATCGGTAAGTATCCATTAAAGTTCGCTTTACTAAATTTAATTCCTATTAATGCTGTGTCTAAATATGCAGAGTATAGCTTCTCTTTGATTGAATAAGTGGCATTTTCATTTCTTTGATTTATTTTCCTCTTTTAAAACGATATTTAAGCGGAAGCTCTAGATTTATATATTATTTGTAACTAAATTCCTAACAACGGGTCGTGCACTTGCGTAGAACCCCGCTGAATAGTGATAAAAGCTCATCACCAAATCACACTTGTCCCGCGAAAAATTCGAAGCCGCCGCGTCACACCTCGTCCAGTCCGTCCACACGGAGACCGGCGCGGCTACCAAAAACTCGACGCTCCTCATTTAACTTCCCCATCAGCCAAAGCATCGGCAGCACTCGAACTATAGGGCTCCTCTTCGCGCCTCTCCACGGCCGCCTGCACACTCAGGATCTCCAGCCACAAGGATATATAATTCACAAAGGACGTCGTGTATCTCGCGCGGCGCGCGGTAGCTGCAAGGGGGAGAATCGCTGGGGTTGCCGCCGCCGCCACGCCAAGAGGATCGATTACCGCGGCCAGCGCTGCTCACCTCGTCCCTCCCTCCCTATATACGGCTGCTGCTGCAAGTCTGTTACGCGTCGCGGCGGCCGATTGATGCGAGAGCCTCGCGTGATTCATGCACGCGCGCGCGGCGCCGCTCCTACACCCGACTGATGCGGTGTGTGCCAGGAGGCGATTAAAGCGCTCGCCGGCCCCCCTGCACCTGGAATTTGGCGCACCAAGGCGAAAGGGGGACACCCTTTCCCTCTCTCTCTCTCTCTCTCTCTCTCTCTCTCTGCTGCTGCTGCTGCGGTCGACGACGATGGCGATGACGCGCGTTGTTAGAGAGCCGCAGCAACTGCAACGAGTCCGGCTGTGACGGGAAGCGTAATTTTAGGCGATCAAAGACTTTCCTGCGTTCGACTGCTGACGCTTTGCTATGTGCAGTTTGATGATGACGTGACGTCTGGCTGCGAGCTGACGATCGATCCTGCATTTGCAATTCTCTCATTCTTAGCCCGCGTTGATCATTTTGATTTTCTGCAGAATTTCCGCGATCGGAGATCAAAGGCTGTCTCGGTCATTCGAAAAGCTGGGATTTATTCAGGGATTTCATTATAATTATACTGTAGTATATCAGAGGCTGCGCACATGCAGATTTATGCTGTAACTGATAGCTTTGAGAAATTATCATATCAAGATGTTGACTTGAAATTTAAAATACATATAGTCCATTTTCTCTCCCAAATGCACTAAAAATAAACCTTCATGAATCTCAAAAGCAATTATTTTAAAGTAATGCGCTATAAAATTTAATGGCCCCCTTATAAATTTCTGAAAGCGAGTCACATTTATTACTCGTTTAAAATGTGAAGAAAAAAAAATTAATTTTAAAATTATTCAAATTAGAATGGCTTACTCCTAGACGAAGGTTAGTGATATAGTGAAAAATTTAGATATAACGAGAGATATATTATTAATATTCTATTTTATTTTAGTATTCTTTGAGAAATTTTCTAAATATAAGTAATTGCATGTGAAAAAGTATATTATAAGCTTTTTTATAAATATTTTTCCAGCAACAAAATAAATTTGGGGAAGGAATTAAGTGCCAATCTATTGACAATAGTTCATCTTCATCATATATATTTGAATAAATAATCATTTTCTGGGTGCTTATGTGTGCCAATGGAATGATAGCCGTTTTTCAATTCAAGCTAATGAACGCTGAGTGACTTTTATAATGAGATCAATAAATTGCTGATATAGCCAATTAACGTTATTGATGTTATCGTTTTAGTCCACAAAATATCAGCAACAGTGTGTTGAAAAATTGGCGACTCAAGGGTGTGGCGTGTCGTTTGTCAAGTTTAAACTGGTTCCCTGTAATGTCTCAAAACACTTTAATCCGATTTCTCAGAACTCTATCTGCTGCATCGGTTGCTGCACACTTAGTTTTTAACACGGAAATCCACGTAATTTAATAAATGATGCAATTATTCAAATCAAGTTATCCAAGCGAGTTTTTGTTCGTGCGCGAGATTGATCTAATGATTCGCTACGCGAACAATCGATTCCCGAGGCGTCGATATAACAGGGAGAGAAAAAAAGGCTCGATACGCCGCGCCGCAACAACTGACGTGTCTTTCATACGGCATCAAAGATTAAATAGAGAATCCGAGAGTGGAAAAAAGAGGAGGAGAAGAGGAAAGAAGCGAGAGGATAGAAGGAAGGAGAGCGAGAAAGAGAACGGAGGAGAATTATAAGGCGCGATTGCAGAGAGAAAGGCCCCGAGTACAGTCGACTGCGAAAGCGCACGCGCGGTATATACATTTATATATAGCGAGCTCGTTGCCCTTTAGTAGACGTCGTACGTCCAAAGGTAGATATGCATCAGAAAAGTGAATTTCTGATTTATAAAAAGGACTGGTGTATTATTTCACCGGCGGAATTTCATTATATATCCCACCGTGGGTATATAAGAGAAAATTGCGTCGTTCGCTGCGAGGATATGATCATTCCCCCCCGTCCTCCCTTTTCGCTCGTTCCATTATTTTGCCAGACACACTCGCGCGTCTTTTTGGGATCCTCGGAGAGAGGGGCGAGGTTAAACGAGCTGTTAAGTTAAAGAAGAGAGTGAGAGGGTGAGAGAGAGAGAGAGAGAGAGAGAGAGAGAGAGAGAGAGAGAGGATGGCTCGAAAATCCCAATTATCATTTTCGCATGTGCCAAATTTCTCGATGGCCAAGAGTTAAATGCCCGACAAAGTTATGGGCGCGCATAAGCCAAATAAATTTGTTCGCCCGCTCTCTTCGTTTTAATATTCATATAAAATAATTGTGCACGAAAGAACGGGTGGGGGAGATAAAGTCTCTGTGTGCGCACGAGAGCCGAGTAAAATATACGTTTGAGTAAACGAGTCCTTCTTTTAAAATATCTTCGTCTCCGCGCATCGTTGCGGCGAAACTTTGTTATTTTACCCATAAAAGAATCTTTTAATTCCAGGAACAATTTCGTGGACGCGAAGATTTAATATCGTTATTTATGCGCAAGAGTTCGGTTATAACGAAATACGTAAAATTGATTGCCGATCGAAAAAAGTCCACGCGGGACAAAGAAAATCCAAAGGTTTTAGTATGCAGATGGCGAAGGGTTAAAAGTAAAAAAAAAAAGGAAAAGTCGCAGGCGCTCACATCCGTTTTCTCTCTGGCATATATACACCTTTGAACGGAACATATTCGTCCAGCGAACATATTCTCCCATGGCTGCAGTCGTACAAGCCCATACATCAATATTCGTCGCCAAATTTGGTCCGACTAGATCGTTGGGTACTATGTAAAATGATCAGAGGGACGAACGAGCTCGTTCTAGACACTCACTCACACACACACACACACACACACATACACCGGAAGAAAAGCGCGATCGTTAATCATTCCTCGAGCCTCTCTCCTGTGCACTGCACCTTTACTTGCAACCAAATGGAACGAGTGAAGAGCGAGAAGAAGAACGAGGAGATGGAGGTGGATAATGGAAGGGAAAAAAGAACACGTGTCGCAGGGGAGAATTAACAGCGGCATTAACGGCAATTGGAGGTGCGTCGAAAATTTTGAGTCAAGCTCGCGGGCGTTGGCCGGGGGTCTATACCGGAAAGCACGAGTGGGCCGAAAACAGCATTGGAAATCCCGAGGAGTGCGGGCGATATGAATTATTCGACTTGTATAGTTTGTGGATGCGGTGCTGCTGGTGGTGGTGGCGATGGCGGTGGCTCGGTACGCGTTCCGCGCACGTACGGTGCAGCCAGAGAAACGGAAGTCCGTTGGCAGGTACGAGACGAATAACGAGTGATGGCTCCGCTGCAGTTCCCTCTCTGTTTTCATGGAGAGAACGAGAGAGAGAAGAAGCTGCTGTCTAGGCTTCCGCACACGCGTAACGAGCTCCTGCTACTATATATCGTGTTAACGCTAAAAATGCTAAGGATACGTGCATACATATACATATGGTAGAGCTAGTAAGAGAGGAGACGCGTTCACACGACTGCCAGCGCCTACTGACGTGCAACTGGAATTCCTGTGCTTCAGTGTGCACACACAGCTCTCGGATATACCTTCGCTTTTCCTTCCTTCTGCGCGGCGGCTTTTTTACCTGTGTGCCAAGGATGAAAATCTGAGAGAGAGCGAAGGATTGGCGCGAATGAGAGCTCGCGCGAACCAACTTCCCCCTCACGTTCATTGTTTTTACGCCGATAAATTCGGACACGCTGACTTTCCGCGGGACGCGCGATCTCTTCCTCCTCGGAGCTGTATACTGAGCCGGTGAATGGCAGACTCGTTACGCAGCTGTTATGTTTTACTTACTCTCGGAAGCCGCTTGGTTCCCCCCGCCCCGAGCGAGCTGCTTTATCGCATCGTACATTTCGAGAGATTATGACAGTGCGCAAGTGTGTGTATGTGTATATGGAAAAATGGTTTAAAAGGAAAGTGCGCGTAGGAACGGCTGTAAATCTGGAGGAATTCCATTAAGGTTTCCGCGTACGAGCGACTGGCCGCCCCGAGACTTTTCTCTCCTTACTACTTCTTCTCGCTCCCAGATACTACATCATCACTTTGTAGCGAGAACTGCGCACTGTTACGGCGGCCGGCGGCTGCTGCTGCTGCTGCGTGGATCGAGTAACGAATGGCACTGAATATTGCGTTTTATAGCGTGTGCGCGCGTCCGCGATAACTGCGGGAAATTGTCACCGATTTAACGTATTGTGTACGGAGGATGACTTTGTTTTCTTGCTGCAGCGGTTTAATCGACTGGAAATTTAACCTTATGTGGATCTATTAATGTTAAAGATACAGAGTCAACAGAGATATAGTCAAGTTAAATGAAAATAGAAACACGAAGCATAATTAAAATGGTTGTAAAATCTGTTTGCTGTATTTTCAAAATGTATTGATTCCTTTTTAGTCTTGTATACCAGTCTACTATTATTAACTACCAATGAGCATTAAACTCAGTCCTAATGACTCAAAGAACTTAAACGTACATAAACGAGCATAGCAAAAAAAAACAGTTTCGATTTGAAAGAGGATCGAATCACCGTCAGATCACTTTACGTACACAGAGCTCGTCTCAAAGAGGTAACAAAAAAGGAGCTGGATCTCGGTACAGCAAAAAACGGGAAAGTCCTCGGATCGGACGTCACGAGCGATTCAATTAAATCGCGCGCGCAAAATTACACGAAACGTACCCGTATATACCATGCGCGAGACGCATGAAAAATGTCCAGCGAATCGTCCCAAATAAGGAAAGCGCGCGCACCGAGCCACTTTATATTTCCTCTACATATACGTACACCTATAGAGTCCCTTTCGCCGAGAATTCAGTTTCACGAACGCGCGAGACTCTCCCAGCCTTCTGATAAAAAAAAACAGATAAACAAAGAAAAAAAGGAGGAAAAGAAGAAGAAGAAGAAGAAGCAGCAGCAGCAGCCAGGAAGGAACGTCGCGGGAACAGCCCCGCAAAACTCGTCCCAGCTCCTCGCGGCCCAATAAAGCATTAATCGCTCTGCTCCTTAAAAGTGTATTCCCCCGCGCGCATGTACATCCACACACAAACACACACGCGCACGCACAGGCAAACTGCTCAGCGCCGAGCTATATATCCACACATTAGTCAATCAGATCCGCAGGAGTGCGTGTGTGTGTGTGTGTGTGTGTGCGTGTGTTTGCGCGAGCTCAGGAGGAGGAAGCCAAAGGACATCATCGGAGGAACGAGCGAGAGAGCTATGGGTATATATATATATATATATATATATATCGAACCTCCTGCGCACATGCGCTCATCAATAAATCATCGCGCGCTCGCGCTGATCGCTTCATGCAAAATGCAAAGCGGCCCCGCTCGCCGCTCGCCGCTCGCATGGCTTTCTATATGTATATATACATATACGCGTATTATATATATATAGAGAGAGAGGGACTCGCAGCAGCCTATATGTACAGCAGCCGCAGATTATACCGCGCGCGCGCGCATGTAGAGAATCCGCTTATATTCCCTCTCTCGGTCGCTCCTTCGAGGAGCATAGGGGGCCGATTAGCCTCCTCCTAGAGCCGATGGCCCTCGTATCGGTGATGACTCTGCTCTGCTCTGCACTGCAGCTCTCAGCTCTCGGCTCTCTCTCTCTCTCTCGCTCTGGTCTAGCGGTAGCCATTGACTCTCTCCCTCTACGGCACCACTTTACAGAAACTGTACAGCCAGCAAGGCAGCTCCTTGTCGCGCGCACAGCGGCTCCAGCCCAGGAGGTATTACCGGGACATCCGTCGACGTCGCCTCGGGCGACCTTGATCCAAATTGCGAGGATTACTTTGGCTGTCGGTGCTGCTGCTGCTGCTGCTGCTGCCAGGCGCTCTTGATCCCGCCTCGCGCTAAGGTGCGATGCGCCAGAGCTCAATCTCATTGCGGGGATGTAATTGTTTATTCATCGTGGCGAGCCAGATTACCGGAGCTCCCTCTCTCCCTCTCTCTCGCTCTCTATGTGTGCAGTGCTTTGACCTATACCGATAGAGCTTTGATTATAACCGTGTGTGTGTGTTTGTGCATGTGGAAGAGAGGTAAATTAAATCTGGTAGAGCGCATGCTGAGCTTTCCTGCAGAAGAAAGGTATATAGCCTTTAGACACCTGCACTGCACGCGTAGGTTGTGCATGGAATAGATGAGCCGCCAAGTTATATAAACGTGCTGTATCGCGATGTTGGAATACATTGTTTAGTGGTGCGGCATAGAGAAGGGAAGAGAGAGAGAGAGAGAGAGGAATCGATTATGTATTAGGTATAGAGAGAGAGAGAGAGTCAAGAATCGCTCTCCTCTCCTGGATTAATGCGGGTATTCGATTTTCAGTGTGCGGTAGTGCACTTCTGAGGCCAAATTAGCGCCACTAGGGATGGATATCGTTGGAGCGGTTGAATAGACTCTGTGGCCGATGAGATAGGAGAGAAAATTCAAAAGACTGCACGGGTGATGGATTGAAAGGGAACTTTGTGTATCTCTTATAAACTGCATAAACTAAATCTGTAGGCTGCTGCGTTCGATAATTTCGAACCGATGATTTCCTGGATTTCATCTTTATATATATAATTTAAACACAACACGATCAACAAGTTTATCACGGAAACTTTTTCCTCATCAAGAAGTTCAAAGAATAGAAATTGCACTCTAGTTTTAATTACTAATCAAAGTCAATATCCCAAAGCTGTGTAAGCGGTAAACTTTGCCAGAGAAAATATGAACAATCTCCAAAAGTTTTGTACCTTATTATATGCAAACAAAATTTTAACGGGTTAAAATTAAAGTTAAAGGAAGGTCGGTATATATCGGCTCGCGTATCTACATTATGCGATTGCCCGCAGCTATCGAACCTATAGAAACTCCGATCCCCCATATTCATCATCGCTGTGTGGCTGCAGGAGCAGCAGCAGCGCACCACCACCAACTGCACTATATACACCAGCTCACCCTAATCCGAGTTTGTCCAAATCCACAAACTATGCTCGTGCGGTTCTCTCCGAAATCTGGCCAACGATTTCTCCTTAGCAATTCACTCCCTAGACTCCCTTCACACACACGCACACATACAGAGAGAGAGAGAGAGAGAGAGAGAGAGAGAGAGAGAGAGAGAGAGAGAGAGAGAGAGACACGTGGAGGCACGGAAAACGCATTCAGGACTCCCAGAGAGTCATCGCGAGATAACGCAGACACAGGCGCGCGTGACTGCAGCCGAGATAGCCTAGCTAAAGCTCTTTGACGCAGACTAGCAGGAGGCTTGCAGGGCGGCCGCAATGCCAATTGCAATACCTGTATACATACATATTCCTCTATAAACGACTGGAAGATGGATTAACTTTGCGAAAGCGTTGCTATGCTCATTATTAGATGCGCGCGGCTCGACGTTGCGCGGTCCCACTCGCTTCCTCGGGCGCACGTGCACGACAACGTCAGAAAACAGACGGACAAAGCTCGACGTGTTCTGTACATATACGCAGAGAGCCCAGCAGCCAGTAGAGAGAAAGGGAGCTTATTCTGCATCTCTAAGCGCACTGTACAAACTAGTTTGCGCCCCGTTTCTCAGCTCCGCTATTTTCCCTCTCTGCTGGTGTTTAGCGCGTATTTAGCGACTTTACGTCAACCGGGCGCCTACTGTATACACTACTGTCTATAGATATAGTATGTACAACCCTCGCGCCTACCCACAGCCAGCCCCATCATACCCGGGGCGCTAATGCATCGTCGCAGGGCCGACCCCCGGGCTGCGAATTAGTCCCATGGTGGTGATGAGCGAGAAAAATGATGGCGCGCGACGCGCGTCGGGAATTAATTTTGATAATGTCCCGCGTGCAGAGAACTCTTCTCTCTCTCTCTCTCTGTATGTGTGTGTATAATACTTGCGCGCAGAGGACGCATGAGTTATACGATGCACGCCGACGTACTCTCGGTCTTGGCTTTCGCGAGATTTCGTGATTGATTGGTCTTTTATGACCTGGGGAGTCCTACCCTATCTAGATAAGACTTACGACGGCTAATATGCTCACTGGATTTTTCCGTTTATTAGCTCATACATGCCTTTTTTCACTATGCATCTTTTCAGGTTTTCATTTTAGGGCTCGGTAAAAAAGTACACATAGGTATATTCTCATATGTTTTTCTATTTACACACTTTGTATTATAGGTATAGTGTACAAAGACATTCAAATATATGCAACAAAAAAAAAAGTCGGAACCAAAACGTTCCTCACAAACAGGGTCCAAATTTGTTTTCAGTAAATAAAAAAGAAAAAAAAAAGAATCCATTAAATCAACATTCAAATGATTCTCAATACGCCTACTACACCAATTAGCGTATAAAACGAAGAGTCACTCAATCGCGCTGCAAACAAGATGAAAAAGAGTCTATCATCCTCGGAGCTGAAAACACCTCGGCGATCCTCATCTACACAATGCACAGCCAATGCACAGTCGATGCACAGCACGCGCACAAAAGCTTCGGCTCATCTTGCACAGGAAGGCCAACAGCAACAACAATAACAACGGTGATTCGCCCTTTTACACTGCATCCAGACTCGTGCAAACAAAAAAAAAGCTCAAGGCGAATGGAAGAAAAAACGAGAGAGAGAGAGAGAGAGAGAGAGAGAGGCGCGCGCATCAGAGGCGAAGCAGGCGCAAGAAAAAAAGTGGCGATTCGTTGAGCTGCAGCACGGCCGCTGCGCGCGTAAGAGAGAGAGAGAGAGAGAGAAAGATGAGTACCGACTGTTCGGCGAGTCAGAGGGCCCGGCTGCAACGCTCTTAAACGGACGAGCCAAGAACTTGAGAATATAATTCGCAACAAATTGAGCGTTCCGGTGCATTTTTCAGAGTCTCCCGAGCCTCTCGCACGCTCCTCGTGCTGCGCGCATGCACGCATTCTCTCGCTTCTTCTTTCGGCCACTTATATGCGCCTATATAACTCTCTCTCTCTTTCTCTCTCTCTCTCTCTCTCGCTCTTCCTCAGGTTCATCGGACGCTCGCGTTCGCGCATGCGCGAAATTCATCTCTCGCTGCTTCAGCGCACCGAATACCTATATACACACGCGGTGTGTGCATGCGCGCTCGCGCCTACATATACAGTTAGCACGCGAAAGAAGGCTGCGAGTCTCGAAATGACTTGGTGTGTACCGCGAGAACAAGAGAGAGAGAGAGAGAGAGAGAGAGAGAGAGAGAGAGAGAGAGAGAGAGAGAGAGAGAGAGAGAGAGAGAGGAAGAGCTCGTTGGAGGGAAAGAATGCATCTCTCCATACTTTTTCACGTTGGAGCCTCGCGTTAGCGCACGCAGATGCGCGCTAATACGTATACGCGATGCGGCTTGGCGGCAGCTCTCGCGAAAAGCATCAGCGAGTGTGGGCAGTGCAGTGGAGCCCCGGTGATCAGCCGACGGAAGAATAACCCTGGACGCACACATTACACCGCGCTAGAAGAAGAGGAAGTATATTATGGGGAGAGACAGGTGGACTCGGTCGAGTTATTCGACTCGGTTCGCGCGGCACCGCGGCAGCGCCTCTCTCTAACTGACTTTAACACGCGCGCGAAATTATACGTGCAGCGATGGCTGCTGCTACAACACGCCTGTGTGTGTGTGTGTTTCTGTGTATGCGTTTTATTGCGTGAAGATAACGCAGTAATTTTAATGGCGGGTATGTAATACGTGTGCGAGCGGAGGATGAAACCCAATTGGGTTTGGGGTGGTGCAACGTCGAATAAAGGGGACTTGCCAAGCTGTCGATGAATTTCTTCATTTTTTTTTGTCTCGGGCTTGTTCGGCGAGTGCTAATTAAGAGCATTTAGAGCTCTGCGGGGATATTTTTTCACTATTTATACCCTTGTGTATCTTGTGATTCGCATGTTCCTGCAATGTATATGTAAGTGTTTTTATGAGGTAAAAATTGTCAACGTTCTCAGGCGGGATTTAATTGAATTTACTTTTATTGTACGGATGAGTTTCCGGCTGAAGCTGCAAGTACGCGGATTAATTTGAAAAATATTTAAAATGCGTTTATGTATACGCTAAAAACAATAAACTTTTGATTAATGCAGTAGGCAGTATCGACAGTAAAGCATTTATTATCGTGCTGTTTAACTGCCACTGTACTCATTACCTACATGTATAATATTTGTAGTGCAGTGTAAAATTGTGAAAGTATAATTAATACAACTATCATATCCGTTTTATCGTGCGGTCGTTTCCAACGGCAACTTATATTCAAAAATAAATGTTATTGTTCGCGTTGCATTATCCGAATATAATCTCTACAACTTGTACAACCGCACACTGGATCAAAATTCGAGTGTCAATAGGTTAATGAATGTTTACTGATTCAGAGTTAGTATTGACACCTCTAATTGAAGTACTGCAGATATCCGTTATTGCTTAATACTGATCAATGAGTATATCCGGTGAATAGTCTGTGATTTCCGCGAAACTTCTAGCTGATTCGACCTTTCGAAAGCGCTGATAATGTTCCTATATAACGTTTGTATGGAGTGAATCAAGGCTATGCACGAGGATTAGAAGTAATAAAATTATTAATCGCCAACTATATATGTATGTTCTGAATAATACAGGTGTAGAAATATTTGTACGTTAAATCAATAGGTAGATTACGCCCATCAAACATTCAATGGAAATTAATAAATAGATTCGTCAAATCTACTAAAAGCATAATATAAATTGTATTTGTTTGCATTGTAAGCGATATAAAAAATGGAAGCTCTCCTACAATTCGTGTATAGGTACAAAGTTTCGAAAGCAACAGATGAAAGACAATTGACTCGCAAACAGCGCCCACATAAATGAAAGAAGAAAATCATCTGGTCCGTCCTTGGGCGTTAATGGGTTGGAATAACAATTAAAACACGAATATATCGCAACTATCCAGCCACCGCAGCAGCAACGAGCCGAAACCAAGCGAAGCTATTAAAAGCACCAATCTCGCGTACATATACTCCACCCGCCACCGCGCAGCCTCGCCCAACCTGCGAATGCATAAACTTTAATGAAATACTCTCTCTCTGTCTCTCGCACACACACGCATACATACGTATTAATTCATGAACAATCGCGGTATGCGAACTATCTCAGGCTGAAATATTAGGAGCAGCATTGTCATCGGCTTGAAACGGGGCATAGAGATACAAGCCGAGCTATATATATATATACACGAGCATTAATCTCGCGCGTCGAGCGAGAGCAAGGAAAGAGAGGAAGCGCGAGAGAGCACCCAGTGCTTTCCTCATTAAAGAGTCAAGCCAGCGCACCGAGATTCTCTCTCTCTCTCTTCTCCCTTCTATTCTCCCCCACCTCCTCTAATACGTGCAATGAGCAGGAGCGTGCAGTGTATACACACGTGCGGTGCAAAGAGCGCCTTGACGCGCGATCGCTTTGAGAGCCTGCAACAGCCGCCGGACTCGGCGATTATTGAATAATCTCGATAATTTTATGAGCCGTTGTAATCACGGCTATTGTTTTTCACGCCTGGTGCTTTTACGCTCTTCTCTCTTTCTTGTTCTTTATATTCTCTTGTTTCTTTGAGCTTAATTTGTTTTTTTTCTATTTTTATAGGGTATGTATGTATGTTGTGAGAAATGTATTTGACGAATAATAGCATTAACATTTGCGATTGCCAGCATATTTTATTATTAGACGAGAGGAATATTTAAACGAACCGCGGTATTTTGCAGAATTTTGATTGCTACAGTGCAGAAAACTTATACATATATTTACATACTTGTAGATTTGTAACATTAAATGTTTGTTCAATTAAATACGATCCGCATATCAATATTTGATTACCACCAAACAATTATTATAGGTTGAGATGATATGTCCCGTTCGCACACTTTCAATCATTAGTTTAATTAACAGTCATTTACATGTCCCGAAACACTAAATCAATTATAGTAATGTAAACATTGATTTATTATACAGCTGTTGGATTTTGAATCTATACCTTTACATATTCTCTTCAAGGAGAGCAAAAATTTTCGCAGCCTGCCGAATTAAGCAGGAAGGGACGATTTAAGGGATATAGCGGTTTGCCTTCACCTCCGTCCCAGTATTAATTTCTACGCCGACATCGTCTTCCTGTCGATTATTCCCGCGCGATCCCGATAATTTTATGAACCATTAAAGTACGGATCGCGCTTTATCGCTTCTTCCCACCCTCTCTCTCTCTCCCCCCTGGCAGCGTCTTCTTCTCACTTCCGCGCTAGTTCGAAGGAGAGAACAGATCGAAGAAGAAAAAAAGCACGTCTTTTTCCTCTCCCTCTCCCTGGCCATTCTTCTTCTGCGCTCGCTCGCGCGATTTTACAATCTTATGCCCACAGCCAGCCTAAAAGCGATTGTTTATTCATCGTACAATCTCGATAACGGCGCACGACGACTACGCCCCCTTTTCTTATATTCTTCCTTGGCCCATCTCTCCGACGTCCTCGTGCACTGAAGCTCCGAGTGAAAGAAAGAGAGAAGAAGGCGAAACCCATGGCTTTTTTTTTTGTTTTCCTTTCTTACACATATATATATATACTCTCTGCGCGCGCGCGTGTACACACAAAAACGCCTCGCCCCGAGTCGCTTAGAAATCGCGGCTCCATAAATTTCGAGAAAGCGCGCGGGGCCCTGTATGTATATGTGTGCGTGTATTTGTGCGTAAAAGAGTCCCCGGGCCAGCTCGACTATATATAGGGGACACACTCGCTTGCATACAAGCGATATATTTTATCGATCAGCTACAGCCCGACTTTACAAACGTGCGACAACCGCGCCCCCATTCATTCATATATTAAATATATATGTGTATATATATATAAAGTTACCCCCTCGGTTCACTTTTACTTTCGTCGCGCAGATATTACTCGTGAATCATACAGGTCTCGATTTATATATATATGCGCGCCGCCACGAGTGAGCAGTCCTGAAATATATTGCGGGGCCGGGAATTTCAAACTATTCGCCTGTCGCCGTCGCGCCGCGCTTGCAGTCGAGTCCCAGCCTCGAGTCCTGCAGACAAATGTCGAAAGGGCCGCCATGCGCCATGCGAGTCTGTGTGTGTGGAATTGATTCTATTGGATTTAGTTTAATGAAATATACGATGCCGAGAGGATTTGGTACCGCCCTCGGAACCTTCGCCTTTTTTTTCTCTCTCTTGCTTTGCATTCGACATGGGGTCGGAGCAAAGGTTCGCCAAATCTTCGTTCCTTATAGATACTATAAAAAATATGTATATATGTATTATATGAGGATTGATGAGACTAGACGAGGTCTGCTTTGCTCCGGCAAATATGTACGCTGCTTGTGTGCTTTTGCTTGGAATATAATTAATTAATTTTATAGAGTTCATTTCGAAACATATAGTGTTTAATATTGACACACAAAAATGTTATTTTATTTCCGATATATTGCATTCGTTTTTTATTTTTAATACTGTTAATTATTTTTTAATTTTATCATAGAATCATACTGGAATATCGGCATGGCTCCAATACTGCCATGCGATATATTACACTATATAATGTTTCAAGTTTACTGCAATATTGTAGTGATATTGAAATATTTCTATAATATTCCCGTATTATATGCTACGTGGGTTACTCAGATTCAATTAAAGGGTATCGATTTTAATTTTATACGTTTGATCAAGTAATTAAATTTAGCTATATTTAAGCTGGCGCGATATTGCAGATGAAATTATTCTAAATGAAATATAAGTTCTTAATAATATTTGAGAATATTTTTTTACTTTATTCTTTTTTTGTTTTATTTTATTCTGTGATGGATAAACGAATTGCTGCCACTTTTGGAAAATATTAATAGCATTGTATTGAAATTAAGTCATACAATAGATTCGGTAAAACTCAGACTTTTGCATATAACAGCAGCACGGTTCTGAAACGAACTCGTATTCTGACAGAGAAGACCGAGCATATGAAAGGCTTGTTACAATTTAAAAATAAAAGTCTACTCAAACTCCATTTCATAATCGTTTTAGCTAAGTCATTTATAAATTGTGATTGTAGAAATATTTTAAACCTTTTAAACGGAAAAATGCAAATGCAAATAAATTGGACAGCTGCAGAGGCTTCAAACAATCAAATTGATCCTATTCACATTAATCAAGCAAGTACATTTTTTTCTGTAGTCCGCAGCTCGCGGTAGGAAAGTGGAGCAGTTAGTTTGGAAATTAGTTAGCCGATGTTTGCCTCGTGAAATCAGCTTGCGGCGGTCAGGTAGGCAGAGCGACCGAGCCACGACCAGCTGTCAGTCGAAATTCGCTGCACCGCGCGTTCACCAGCAAGCGTCAACACATTCTCTCTCTCTCTCTCTCTCTCTATCTCCTCTCTCCTTCCTTAATTTATTACCGCGGTTTTTGCTAGAAAATTTCGGCGCACGTATGCCGCATGAAGAAAGGGAAAGAGAGAAAAAGAGGAATGAGGAGGAGGAGGAGGACGCGTCAACGTAAATGGACCTCAACGAAAATCAATTCGATCGTTAATTAAGCACGCGTCATCGCGCCGGAGACCCTTGATCGAGCGCACGGCGAAAAAACTTTGACATTCTTCATATACATACGTTTGGGGGCCGCTATTCGCTGTATGGTAAAAACGGCGATCGACAGGGCCGCGAACGCGATTACACATCGCTTGCGATTCGCCACACGCACGTGAATGAGAGTGTGCCGGGACAAAAAGCCGCTGTAATCATAGCCCATATGTTCGGTTCGGGTATAGCAAAAATGAGCAGCGATATTCATTTAATTTATCATTATATGTCTATAGTAATAATTTATTTCGCCGAAGTGCAACAATTTCAATATTATAAAACAGCAGTATGTTCGCGTACTGTATATGCTCCAATAATTAAGTTTTAACGGTAGCGCGTTAATTAATATATAATTAATTAATATAGGCAGTCAAAAATATACGAGTATTTATTACGATGCACCTGTCAAACTGTACTTTTACTGGGCGCTTTATTATTATTCTCCTATATATTTAATTAAACGTCTCTTTTGTTAAGCTACTGCACCGTAGTAGTATTTCATGAAAAATCTTAAATGCATGTTATTATTTGACAACAACGTTGTGCACAGTCCATGAATTCAGTTGTATAGACATCAGCTGCCGCGAAGAAAAAGCAAGTCTTATAATGCAAAAACCAATAATGACGCGTTGTAAACTCCCCGTAACCGCAATTAAATTCAATTTGACCGTCACATTTGGGCTGGCTGGCTGGCCTGGAAGAGCCGCACCGGCTTGCATTTTTGCGCGTTGCATTGTCCGTATTATACGCGAGGGGCATCCTCTACTCGCAAGGCGTGCAACGAAGAGGCGACAGGGGTTTTTGCATACCTACGCAGCGGCGTACATCGCTGTCCGGCGCGCGCGTCTTTGTGCGGGTAGAGAGAGAGGGCAGCCGCGGAGGAGCTGAGCAATAAAAAAAGGCTACGAGCACAAGAAGGGGGAAGAGGAGAAAGAAAGAGAAAGAATGCCGCTCGCGGGATATGTATATTGCGTGTGTGTGTAACTACACGCGCTGCGCATACAGGGCCAGCCGAACGTTTGTATATATATGCAGAACGAGATTTTTATCATTCGCATTAGGAGATATGTTAATATCGGGCGGAATCGATGACAAGTGTGCTGCGAGTGTATACACGGACGAGGCTCTCTCTCTTTGGGGCTATCGAGCTCTCGCTTACTCGCTCGAATCGATCATTGGCGAACGCTCGGCCTGTGTGTGCGTATGAGTTATTGCCGTCGGGGATAGCCCTCGCGGACCCGCCATCCGATCATTTTAATCGTGTTTATGCCGAATGGCAACATTAATTAGAGTGACAAACGATAAGGACACCGTTGAGAAATAACTTTTGCTCTCGCGGTATTAATTAGACTAATAGGGAAAAAAATATAGTTACAGCGATAACTGTCAGTTCTGTGCACAGGATCTTAGTGGACTTGCGGGTATTGTCCTGTTTACAAATCATCCGAATAAATAGGACTCCATTACGAAAAGAAGGTTTTATCATCTTTTCCGATAAATACAATTAGTGTAACAGCAAACTGAGCGGTAAAAGTTTGAAACAATGCTTTAGCCCATATACAAACAATCTGTTTCAATTAATGGTGAATTTTGATAAAATATGATGTCACGTTTGTACTATATGTCCTCATCAAACAAAAGTGACGACTCATCGACCTATATACGTGAACCGCAAATCCTCTTAAATTAAAAAAAAAGTTAATCCTATCGCGAATAAATAAAAAAATAACATCATTGCTACGCAGTAATATAACGATGCCTATAGAAGGGCGGGAAAGAGAATCGGCGTGCAATTCCATGCCGTCGCAATATTCCATCCCGCTGTGTAAAGCCGCGACGCGATTCCATTCGGCAAAAAGACCTGCATTGTACGACCAGTAGTACTACACAGGCGTCGGGTACGCCGCCTATTATTTTTCCATTATTAAATTTACGAAACGGAACGAACGTGTCGGGGCCGTGCCGCGTTAAATCGTCGGCGAATGGCTGCACAGAAGCACGCGGGTATAACACAGTACGGCACGAGTAGTGGAAGTACATATACATACATATATAAATACACGTGCAAGAGCATAACAATCGCTTGGTGCGGGCGAGCGGAACAATTCATGCGGAGGAATTGGTTTTTGGTGGAGTAGCCGCCGCCGGCGGCACATAGCTTTTATCGATGCGCCAAATGAATAAATTAACAAAATCAATCGTGCGCGGCTAACCGGTGACGAATAGAAATAGCCTTCCTACCGCGGCTCCGCAGCCTCTCGATAATCGATATTCCGTGTAATTAATTTCCTTGCTATATACTGGTGTGGGTCGCGCGCGAGCGAAATGATGATTACAGTGCGTGCCGCTAATAAAATCGCCGCTACCTGTATATATAACTTCCATTTACGACTCTCTCTCACTCTCTCTCTCTCTCTCTCTTATTCGTATACAGGTCCTCTCATGCACACACTCTCCCGATTCTCGGCTAACGAGAATGTTATTTAAGGGTAACGAATTGCCTCATTGAATTCGGCGCCGCGCAATATCACAGGCAGTTTCTCGCCTCGCTCGTTATACACACACACTCCACATACACACAGACACATATACAGACGCATGTGAATACGGGCAGCCAGAGGGGAAGGAGTTAATCGGGTCGAAATTAGAGAAGAATCGCGCTGCAGCCGATGCGCGTAAAAATAAAAAAAAACGGCTATACGGAGAGGCAGAGAGCAGGAGAAGCTGGAGCGCGCAGCGGGGCGCAAAAAAAAAAAACGGAGCAGCAGCAGCTCGCGACCTATCATTGGGCGTTATGCGAGAACTGGCGCGCCAAATGTCGGTATGTAACACCCTGCAATTTTCCGTCCGGAGCGATTCACGTGTTTTACACCTGCTCGCGTCCTGCTCGGCACACCCGCTCGAGCCTCTGCTGCACATTCGAGATCAATGGGCGTGATCTTCTCGTTCGGTCACGCGCGCAGCGCAATTCCCCGCGCCGCCGAATTTCCAATATTCAAATATGTGCGAGCCGAGCACCGGCTGCGCTATGCACACCGGGAAAAAGAATTAGCCGACCGCCCCCGTCCCCTGCCTTCCACCCCACCTGGATTTTCATATATACGCTTTCAAGGATTTTCGATATAGGATGCGCGCTTTCGCTCTGCGCTCTCTACAGTGTGTATTTTTTATTTTCAAATTTGTATCGGGGATCGAGCTTGTTTGGTTGCGCTGTGCTGCTGCTGAAATGTCATCGATATATAGATGATTCGGTTAGTATTCGATTTGGCTGAAATTAAGGCGCTCAGAGGTGCAGATGTTCGGGAACGAATTGTTATTGACACGGTCAAATCATGATTATAGTTGCTGATATACACATTTAGTTAATATAATGTCTTTTGTATGAGATAAATTGCATTGGAATGCTAATTTTCTCTCATACAATATCAATTGAAAACAAACTGTTCCATAATGGCTAAAGGAGAATAATTTTTCTTTGTTCACAATTTCTAAAGTCAACGTGAACTCGTCATTGATATAAATATTTATTAATAAATGTAAGCTCGACTATCGAGAATACGATCAGCTCTTGTTTTATCGTAAAACCATCCCATCAAAACTTCATCCAGCACACGAAGCTACGAACTTTACTATTCCACGTCCAAAATAGCACGTAAAACAATCCGTGCTTTCCGACATCTCTGGGAAATAGTTCCGGACACGAGAGCCTCGGCGAAAACACTGAATTCCAGACACTTTCGCGTCTCTATCCCGAAAATTTCAAGCCGCAGCAAAATTAGAGTCTCGGTAGCCCTGCATATATACGCTCACCTCTCTCAGAGATGCTCTGCTCCCCCGAACGTTTTCTAAGTTGTTAAAGTATACATATTCGCGCGCGAGGCGCGTTAATCACCCAAGCACAGCCCAAACAACAAACGCATCCGCGCTAACGAACAAGCGCAAACGCAACAACGCGACGCCGCCGAGATGCGAAATTAACTGCACTGGGACTACTAGTCTCTCTCTCTCTCGTACACACAAAGTGTGAGTCCGTTGTACGCGTGTGAATGCCTCTGACGCATCCGTGTACACTAACGGGGTCACAAACACGCGAACAGCCGGGTACAAAGGCCCGAAGAGACGTATGTCATACGCATATACATACAGTTATGCGTATATATGTCCGTGCATGCTAATTTCTCACACACACACACGCACAGGTCGGACTGTCGTGCGCTGAGACACAACTATACGGGCGCAAGCAGGGGCTGGTACTTATTTATAAAGCTAAGTCGGTGCACGCGTCGTTGAGCGCCTACACGCGTAAGGTCAGGTCTACGTGGATGCACTTAGATGAGCGCGTGGGTGAACAGCGGTGCGGCAGCGGCAGCCCTTCTCCCCCTTCTTGCGCGTATATCAACGTAAACTGCTGCTGCTGCTGCGATTATTCGGAGCTCTTTAGTGCTAACTTGAGATACGTTCTCGGTAATGTAAATAAAGACCGCTTTTGTTTGGTCCTGGTAATAACCCAGCGATTTTCTGGCAAGATGCGCTCGCACGTGGAAAAGTATATATACGTTTGAGCACGCGCTAATCTCAGGCTGTGTGGGGCTCAAACTGTGCGCGTTCTCTCGTCATTTTTGTTATGCTGCCAAGTGTGTTGTATATTAACTGTAGCGAATGTAGGCGAAAGCATGGAAAAGTGACAAGCTGCACAGAGTACGATTTTAGCATAGGGAAGTTACAGTCGACGGATATTTTTTTTTTGTATAGTGGGTGATAAATGAGAAGATGAATATAACAATCAAGCCTAAGGTTCTATATTAATTCTAGTTATTTAAATTTCCGTCAAGATATTGCTCTGCAGCTGAAAATTAAACGAAATATTTCGAATTCTAGATTCTATGAAACTGTGCCGAATTTGAAGCTAGTAAAATATTTACAAGAGAATTCCTTCGCAGCCATAGAAAGTAAGTTTAACAGTTTAAAGCTGTCAATAGTTTTACATTTACTTTACCAGCATACCCTGACCAATGAGATTCCTAACAGAAGAAATTGTATAAATTCGTTCTTGAGTAATTATCGATTCAACACCTCGTTCCTTTCCCTGATCAACTCCTGTGACGACAAATTTTCAATTTTCCACCTGGACACTAAGCGTGCTTAATTCCCACATCTACTGGCAAAGCTCCCTCGTAAGTGTCTATCCAGCCCGGGCGTGATCCCTATCCGGCTTCAGCTGACATTAGAGTCAAAATATTTGCGGCTTTGGTTCAAATTAGAACCAGCTCAGTCCGCTCACTCCGCTATCGTACACAGTGGCGCTTAAAGCCCCTGCAATACGCGTTATGCGCCTATATAGAAGCGGGGGTGCGAGACCTGAGGTCTATGGGAATCCCATCTAAGAACAGCGAATCGCTCGGCGGCGGTGGTGGCGTAACTAGCGCCTCTCTCCCGACCAGACCACAATGGCTAATTAAAGAGCATGGCTAAGCAAGCTCTGGAAGTGTGAGAGCGAGAGAGAGAGAGAGAGAGAGAGAGAGAGAGGTGGCTACTGGCACTAGCAGCCGCTTGGGCTTATACACTTAGGAGCGGCAGTCACGAAGGACGGGTGCAGGCGAAAGAGGAGGAGTAGCAGTAGAAGTACAGTGGGTAAAGACGTTGGGTATTCCAGGCGTAAGGTAGTGCTGGACCGTCGGCGACGACGACGAGTCTCGAGTTTCTGGACTCGGCAGATTGTAATGGCACTTTCTCCTCCTCTGCTATCTCTCTCTCTCTCTCTCTCTCTCTCTCTCACTCTCACTCTCTCCCTCACCCTATTTCGAGTACTCTATCGCAAAGCGCGGAATCGACCGCATGAGAAGGGACGACAGACGAACCGAGCGACGGAGGTTGCCAGTGGAATACGGAGAACGCCGGGGGTGGAAGTACAGCAGCAGCAGCACCACCAGCAGCAGCAGCAGCGGCTGCGGCAGTGGCGGCTGTGCTAGCGTCTCCAATGGGTGACACAAAAGCAAACTAACGTTTCCACTAATTACTCGCTTGTAATTAGCCGCCAATTTGGTCGCCGGGAAGCGTGAAATAAGGGGGTGCACTCGACCGCCACTGCTCTATACAGACCATCTCTGTCTCTCTCTCCTCTCTCTCTCTCCATCCTCTCTGCGATTCTCTCATTCTCTCTTTCTCTCTTTCCCGCCCCCCCTCTCTCTCTCTCTCTCTCTCTCCTCTCTGTACAGAACGCGACTAGTATTGATTCCTCGTTTCAGAGGCCGCCAGCGGTACCGCGAGGCTGTGGAGAAAGAGCGAAGCGGCGAAAGAGGGTAAAAACGGGACGTGTATACCGGGAGGAAGAGTGACCCATAAGTCGGCGTGCCATTAGGTGTAATGCGATGCTTCTCTCTCTCTCTCTCTCTCTCTCTCTCTCTCTCTGCCTCTCCTTCCCTCTCTTTCTCGGCTTGGTGTAGCGTGGCGTGATGGGAAGCGGCAATCTTGAGACTATTAAACTTGTGACTTTATATGTCCTCGTACATCGTTATACTACTCTTCTCTTGGCTAACGTCCTTTTACTTCCTCGCCTTCTCTCCCTTTCCTTTTTCCCTTCTTCATCCCTTTTACACCTTATACCATGTCGATCTTTCTCACTCCCTCTCTCTCTCCCTGTGTTTGTGTGTGTGAGTGTATGTACGCGTGTGGCCAGGAAAGTTGGCGGATTCGGAGGATAGAGAGAGCTGATGAAAACCGCTTTGCTGAGTGTTTATTAGGGATAAGCGGCGCTCTGGTGCTACCGCTAAGTGAGCTACGAGTGATGTATGTGTGTATATCCGTAGGCGAATATGAGCCCGATATTATGCTGAGAAGACCAAGTTTTGGTGTATTACCCGTGTGGTGGTTGAACGTTTAAAGCCCTGGCTGGATTTGAATTTAAGTGCAGTTGAATATGATACCACTCCTATATGCAATAGTGAACTTATTCGAATTATCCGAAGAAATGAAAATAGTGGTAATATTGAATTTATTTAGGTGTTTTTAGCGTTATATTAATATAAAATAATCTTGGAATACAAATGTAAAAATCTTTAGTAATCATAAAAGCACCAATCAATTAAAACTGGAATTTCGCTAAGACTTGTGCAGGCAGAGATAGCGTTGAGGTTTCTAAATACTTGTACTTGTCGGAGGTTAAAAAGAAAAGGTCGAATTCTGGACGCGAAATGAAACTTCCTGACTCGGTATAGCCATTACGGGATAAAGCTTAATGATTCCTTTGTATACACACTCCACATTCCATGGCGAATCTCGTCACATCGATGATAACTACGCATATAGTCGGCAAACTTTGCGCGACCACACAATACACGCAAAGTGCCTCGCCCTGCAGGCCGAGATACACGTAAGCCGAGGAGAATCCCTTAACTGCGCACAAGAGGTAGCTCGCGCGCATGAAAAAGAGAAAAAGGTAGTAGTAGCAGCAGCAGCAGCAGAGCCAAGCTTTTCCTTTGCTCGCTGACTATATCTCGGCGTATTTAGCATTGCAGAGGTGGTCGCCGTACAATCCTCTCCTTGCGGATATAGAAAGCGAGAGGTGCACTGTACGCACACACATAGAGAGAGAGAGAGAGAGAGAGGCAGAGAGAGGTAGAGGTAGAGAGAGAGAGCGAGAGAGAAAGAGCAAACTAGATAGAGAGACAAGCGCAGCATTACGGAACGCTGCGGAATTGGTAACCGACTCTATAATACCGCGGGCTCGTTGCTACCACTGCTGCTTCTATTATCAGAGGGAGCGAGAGAGGGTACGAGTGTACTGTAGCAGCCAGAGAAGCCGTATCGAGAACGAGCCGGACTAACCGCCCTTGTAATTGTCCTTTTGCATACGTACACGCATGAGTGTATATGCCTACACATATACACAGAGAGAGAGAGAGAGAGAGAGAGAGAGGCGGCAGGCAGTTATTAGAAAGGACGTTGGACGCGGCGTTATATATGTCTATATATAGGTGTGCGGGAGCGTAGAGCCGAGTGAAAATATGGCGGTAAGCCAGGATAGTGGATGTGCTTGGCCGAAACTTTATTCCAGAGCCTCCGCAGTCGCCACAACGAGGAAGACAACGAGGAAGACGACGAGGACTACGCGCTGCCGGAGGTGGAGGAGGATCGGGAAGGGAATACCAGATGAGTGTCTTGGTTACACCAGAGCATAGTGGTATCTTGGAGCTGAATTCCATTGGGGGCAAGAAAGCCCAGGGACTTGCTCTTTCTTTCTTCCTCTTCCCCCCACTCCCCTCGTTGCTTTTTATCTCTTTCGCTGCTGCTGCTGCTTCCTCGAACACACGCGCGCGAGGTTGCGTCTTGATTGGTTCTGCTCTGGTTGCGGGTTTAACGTCGACTTGATTTCTATTGCGCGCAGCTCTAAAAGAGATAGAGAGAGAGGGAGACTGGCCGTATACGACACGACTCGTATAATATAGGTATACGTCGTTGTCCAGGGATAAAGCCTCTTTCCTCCTTCTCTTTTTCTCTCCGTCGTCAGCGGCGAGTGTCTGTCTGTTTTTCCCCAAGCTGGTACTGTCTGTCTGTCCAGTGCGTCCAGTGTAAAAAAATGACGCTTGCTACTTGACTTTGCGGAAGCGCTTAAGGTTACATACGCGCGCGCGAGAGGCAAAAAAACAACGAGGTAGAGGAGAAAAAAGAGAGGGAGAGGGAGAGAAAGAGATCGAGCTTTTCGTTTTCGATTGATTCGTCTCGTTGCGTTGTGTGTACGCGTTTCAATGATAAACTCGAACGAGTATTGATGATGATGAGCGACGGCGCGGCGCGTCGATGGATTTTTGATACCGTGGATGGGTTGGTTGTTAGCGAGAGCGTCGCTCGCTGGCAAGTTACGTGGACGAGTTGATGAATTAATATTACTCGATCGTATTTGCGCGTGGGAGTTTGCGTGCTTACCAATTTATATATCGATGTGAAATATTTATCGGTTAATTTATGCGCTTTTAATCGAATCGCTGTTGAGAGAAGGGGAGGGTATTATTATTGCGGGGTACAATTATTGGCATATTAATTATACTTCGTTATAAGAAATAACGAATGCACTACTTATTCTGTATTATTAGACAGTGTGATGAATTTAATTTTATTATATTATGGCGAATCTCGAGATATAATAATTGGTTGATATTTTTTTTTAAAATAAGAAAAAAAATGAAAATTGGATCTGTTCGCAGAAAAGTTTTGAAAATTGAATTTTTACCCGTAAAACTTCAATTTCAAAAAAGGTCGAATCCTTTTTAATTTCGCGGAAAAAGAAAATCAGCTCAAAGACCTCGTAAAAATTTAATCAAGTATACAGTATAGAAAGAAAAAAGAGACAATAAGAAAAAGTCGCTTCCACGTAAGGAATTCGGAGCTCAGAAACGAAACGTGTCTCCCCATGTTTATCATTACCTGTGCAATAGTGCAGTGTAGCGGCAGCGCCTGAGCACCAGTACGTGCGTATCTCGCAGCGTCACATAGAAAGAGAGAGAAGAAGAGAGAGAGAGAGAGAGAAAGACGAAGAGCGAGCGACCGTGGAAGAAGTCCAACTAGCTCGTGTGCGCGCATACCCTTTTCCCCGTCGGATACTTGTACCTTGCCATTATCGTATTTGCATATACACATATCTTAATATTATGCCATCTCGCGTTCCGCCGAGCAGCAGCCGAGAGAGAGAGAGAGAGAGAGAGAGAGAAGGAAGAGATGGAAAGAGAAAAAGAATTAGAAGGAGCTTCGCGATCGCTCTTTCCATTGCGCCCTCGCACACATGTGCACGGAGGAGTGCGCGCAAAGTGCAGTATCGTTTGATAAGAAACTCTCTGGCGAAGACCCGCGCAGACTCATTTCTTTACGATCGCGGCATGAATACCACCTGCAACGACGACGAAGACGACGACGAGTCTTTCTCTCGTGTATGCGTCTGATAACTTACAAGGTTCATCAGAGTACACGAATGCGATTCTCTTTCTCCTTTCTTTTATGTCCTTCCTTTCCCTGTTTCTTTTTCTTCTGCTTCTTCTGTTTTTTTCTTCTTTTTTTTCTTCTTCTTCTTCTTCTTCTTCTCCCGTGGATGTATATGAGGGAGAAAAGATGCTCGATGACGCGCTTGAGAAGCGGGGAATTTATATACATATGAGCATTTGCAAGAGTTTTTGGCTCTCTGTATTTTTATCGAACACCGTGACCATCCGACCAACTCCCTTCCCGACGTCACGATTCTTTACAAGCACTAGACTTTGAGAGCGTGCCAATGTTTCGAACTTATTTCACATTTACTTCTCCTTCCTTTCCTCGCATTCCTTACTGCCAATGGATTGATCGTTAAAATTAGAGCATTCATACATTATAAGATAAAAATAAAGAGAATAAATTACTCCTCAATTTATTTTGCTTAAACTATGACTACCTTCGTGAAATGTGAATATAATCATTTCAAAAGAGTTTAGCACTCAATTTCGTATACTTTGCTCAATTCATATAGGCAATAAAAAAAATAATTCAATTTTTGAAAAATAAAGCGGTACCGGGATTTCGATTTTTTAGGCTCATATCCAAATTTTCAATCCAAATAGCTCTAATAGCTGAGCACATAAATCTGTTTATTCCGAATTACGAAAGACAAAGTGTGCACCAAAGATCGTAAATAGTGATATCGGCCGACGAATCGCTGCACACCGCGCAACCTCTGTACTCGTACACACACATAATACGAGACAATCGCCATTTTCGTTCTCGCGCACATTTCGTCAAACATCCCCTACACTAGCAAATAAAAAGAAAAAAAAGGAGAGAGAGAGAGAGAGAGAGAGAGAGAACGAAGAACCCGTGCAGCGATACATCTATTGTGCAGCAGCCGTAAACGTAAACAAAATGGACAAAAAAGCGAAGTGCTCGTGCGGCAGCAGCAGCAGCAGCGTGATTTTCCCGAGCGATGCGCGCGGCGTCCAAGCGCTTTGTGCAGCACATCATATCAATGAAGATCCGTACAGGGAAGGGGAGAGAGAGAGAACGAGAGAGAGAGGCGCACGGCGGGGGCCGCGATCTCTCTCGCGTTTTACCATGTAAATTCGTACAGGGCAGAATAATTGTGCTCGGGCATTCATCGGCGCGATATCGGCCACGGCGGCGCGGGCGACACACGTGTATTCAAGCGTGTATAACATACACACACACATACAGACACACAAGAGTCCAGGGGCTCGCGTGGCGGCAGCGGACCGCAGCTGCAGTCCGAGAGCCGAACGGACTCGCGTCCAGATGATATCTGCAAAGTGCTGGAGGCTGCAGCGGTATACAGCCGTCGCTCCTCTCGCTCTCTTACTCGACGTCAAGGGGGGACCAGCCAGAGACTAGATTGCTCGACTCGCATTATTTCGAGTGCCTCGTCGCGTGCGCGCACTGCACCGCTACATACATATATATATATACAATACAGTGGATTTCAAAACTTAATCTTGACGAGCTTTTTATTCCGCTGGGATGTGCGTGCAGACTCGAGTTGCCCTTGACGCTGCCTCCCTCGGGAAAAACTGATTATGGAAAGTTGCGGATAAGTATATATATATGATGAAGTTGAGGTTGGATGACACGCAGTAGAACAGGTGGAGGGTACAATCGGACAATTACGAATGAAATACTACGTTATATGAAAAAAAAAAAAAAATAGTTCAATGAAAATCAAATGACAAAATTAATAATAGCCATCGGGCGAAAGACATAACGTAGGTTACAATAAACAAATTGGCAATGCTGGTATAGCCGACCGACAAATGAAGCTTAGTATCCGGAAGCAAAAGCTTTTCCTTCGAAAGCCTCCGTCTCTCAAACTTTTGCTTCCTACTGTGTGTCGTTCAATGCGCCTACTCTACGCTACAAGTGCACACAGGCAGCAGAGCGAAGGCTCTCGCGACTGTATAATGTGCAGTATCGTGTCTCTCAGCTCCTCTCTCTCTCTCTCTCTCTCTCTCTCTCTCTCTCTCTCTCTCTCTCTCTCTCTCTAACGTAAACGCTCGCGGCTGAATATCACAAGAGAGAGAGAGAGACTCTCCATTGTAATCCGTTATCTCGCACACTTTGTCACCCAGAGCTATCCCTCTTTTTTGAAGAAGAGCTCGAAAGCGAAATGGTACGTATAGGCGAGCCGAGGCCCGCGGCTCTCTCCGCGATTTTATTCCGAGATTCCGGAGCGCATTACTGAACGCGGGCTTCCTCTTCTCTCTCTCTCTCTCTCTCTCTCTCTCTCCGTCTCTTTCTCTGCGTCTGCAGCGGCGACCGCGCGACGATCCCTCGCGGTAGGTGGTCGCGTTTGGGTCTGCCTCGGTGCAGCAGAGAACACGGGATGAGAGAAAGAAAGGTTCATATAAAAAGATGTCCCGGAGATTCGGCTGGATCGGCCACTCTCTCTCTCTCTCTCTCTCTCTCTCTCTCTCTCTCTCCCTCTCCCTTTTTATCCGCGTACATGTATATATACACCCCTTTTCTCGATTATAGCTCCACGCTCATCCCCTTCTTCGTTTCGTCTCTTAAAAGCCCCACGTACTATAAGTCTGCTGCCGATGTACAGCATCCTTATCTCGGCCGCTGCATCAAAGTTCGCTGCAGTTGTGCGCACCGGACGGACTGCGGCCCGTGAACAGCTCGCACGACTTACTTGTAAAACGCGAATAGCCGCACTGTGCGCTTTACAACTGGCTGCAGCTGTAAACGCATCCTCGCGGCTTCCTCTAGATGGGATTAGTCTGGGATTCTATATGTATGAGGGGAGGGAAAGCCGGGGGCACAGGGACGACACATTGTCAACGTGCTCAGAGTTGTGTTAATGGTGTGGAAGGGCACGTAAGCTCCTATGTGCTTGCGAAAGAGTGACGCCGCCACCGCCACTTACGATACGACCGAGAGGCGCTTCCGATCTTTTTTTTTTTTATTAAACTTTGATTGTTTTCTCGCAGCTGCAGATTTAACGAAATGAGATCTGAAAAACTATAGCTATTCGATGTGATAAGAATTTTCTTTTTTTATCAAATGTCCATAACGTACTAAGGGTTTTTTTATTGAAAAGGGCAATATTGAAAATAATTGCAATAATATGAAAAAGTGAGCAGAAAGCTTTATAATTTTAAAGAATAATTAGAGCAAAGTATAATTTAAAAAATTCTAACTAACGAATGTTTGTTTTGGTTTTACCTCTTGAAAAAATAATCAGTATTAGCATCATATTGTTTCGCTCTAGTTAATTGCGGGGTTAAAAAGGAGTGGCTATATTCGTCCGGTGAGAGACTTTTAAAAGCCAGTGAACTTCAAAAAGCTCTGGTATAAGCGCGTATATACACGTTTTTTGAGGTAATTACGCTTTCAGTGCTTCTCAAAATGAGTACAAGTGGATACTGCTTGAGTTTGCTCTGCGAAATCTAAAAATTCAATACAGAAAATTGCGGCAGTAAGCTCGCGAGTTTCGGATTGGAAAAAAAAAAGAATTGATCCGCTTCGATTGGTCATTAATTTGTCTATACTCCAGTTTTGAAGTAAGCTTTGGAAACTTAATTGGCTTGTTTTTTAATATACGATTTTATGAAAATTACCTCTAAAGCATTTATTTTGAAAGCTATACGCATTAATTTTTATTAATCTCTTTAAAGAAAGTGACAATTATGCTCAAATAGTTCAAAGTCTTCCATTATTGCTTTTTTGTTTAGAGTGACAAGTCGGATCCTCAATTTTAGATAAGTATTGTACATGTCTCGCTTCATGATTTAGAAATAACAAATAAGCAATTAACACGTACAAAATTGCAAATCCATTATACGCGAAGCAATATTTGAGATCGAACGAAACAAGAAAGTAGTAGGCGAAAATCCGAATAGGATATTCAAGCCTGTAACGGTACAAGGCCGCGCGCCCCCCCATCAGGCAGAATTACGCAAACATTTATACAAGGCTTTATCAGAAAGCTCGCACTTGGCGACACACACGCGGCGCTCGCAGAAAATCGACCGGATAAATCTTTAGGAAGCTCAGCGCGCAGCTCCAAGCATCCCCCAGTTATAGCTAGTGGAATAACTATGTCCAAGCAATGAGAGGCCATTCCTCATTCCTGCCTTTCCTGCTGCTGCGGTATATACCGACAGTATTACCGGAGTAATTGCACTGATTGAAATAAATCACGTTTGCAAGGGGATATCCTCGAGCCTGTATCTTTCTCGGTTTTTTTTCTTCCCTTTGTCTCTTTCCCGAACAAACAATCCCGCTCCACAGCAGCCAACGTTCGCCTCGTCACGAAATTGGAAAAATAAATATCGCCCGTAGGATTCCCCAGAGTTGAAACTCTCTTTCTTTCTCTCTCTCTCTCTCTCTCTCTCTCTCTCTACATATATATGTATACATACAGCTACCATCCCGTTATAGCCGATAGATGGCGAGCATCGATAAATGAAAGTCGCGCGGAGACATTTGTCTGAATCTCTCGCACTAACGGGCAAAAAAGAAGGAAGCCGCGCGGCAGAAACACGCTTATATTTTACCATATACTCATCCCTTGTCTAGTAATGGTTATGACGATATACGAGCTTGAGATAAGGGCGTATACGCAAGTAAGAGAGAAATTGTGTGAGTGTGCGTGTGTGTGCGAGAGAGAGAGAGAGAGAGAGAGAGAGAGGGCGAGAGAGATATACGTCACGGTGGATTATAGAGATATTAGTTCGCCATAAAAATTCGTGCGAGAGCGATCCCGAGCCGCGCCGCGCGTCGTGTAGAAGGAGAGAGGGGGGGGGGGAAGCAACGAATTTATCGCGCTCCCGTGACTCATAGATATCCCTCACTCCCGTCCTGCCTCTTTCGACTTTCCCCGGGTAGAGGGCAACGAGCGAGAGCAACCACGCGTTTCCCGCCGCCCCTCGAGCCCCGCTGCTGCTCGTCCCACCGCTGCTACTACTACTGTGTGTGTGTGTGTGTTTTTTTCCTCGCGGGGCACGTTTTCTGGGCGAATTTCGATGTCTCGTGCTCGAGAGATTCCAGAAACGGATCTCGCCGACGTGATATACGCTGACGCCCCGACGCGACTAAAATCGCTCGGAACATCCCCCTACTACTATCTCTGGCTGTGTGGATCCAGTGCGATGCTGCTGCTTCGGTGTGTGCGAGTGTATTGCTTGCCTGACGCCAGAGACACGACGATTCCTTTTTCCACTGGCTACCGGTGCTCGGAATATTTACCTCTTTTTGCTTTTCCTGGGAATTTTCTCCGACTTACTTCCGTGCGCAGTTTTTCGAGAGTGCAGCTTGGAGAACACTGCTTGTATTATGCGACAGCATCCATTGCAAGAAATTTTCGGTCGAGTTGATTTGCTATTTGTTAAGATTCCAGAAAATCATCATATTAATATAGTTCACATCAATTGTATGTGCATAAGATTAAAACATTCTATAGATTAAAATCAACAAATTAAGTATATCATTTGGTAATAAAGTTCCGAGTATATATACACGCCAGATAGGAATTTAATATGGTATACTCGTTTTACGATAATGCGCGATTTTTCACAAAGCGCCTCGCCACCCTGTATCTCCATTACACCCTTTCAATAAATCACGGTTCAGTCACACTGTTACGCTCTCAGTGAACCCCAAAGACATTTTCCCCCGGCGCGAGCACGAAGAAGGAAAAAAAACGAGGGTCGCGCGCGAAAAATCGCGGATTTTTCAAATTTCGCTATCTCTTCCCTCGGCTATAAAATTTCCCTCTCAGCGCCCCGTGTCCTCGACCTCCTCCACCTCCTCCTCCTCCTCCTCGTCTTTCTCCTCCTGCAGCCAGTCTCACAAGAAAAAGGGGGAGCGCAAGCAGACAGCGGGATCTTTCACGCCCGCGTAGCTCTAAACTTTCGGCGGCTGGCGCATGAGTTTCTCTCCCAGATTCGCTCGCGCGCACAGAAATCGTCCCTCGAAAATACAGTGGGAAGACGCCGCTGCGAGAATAGCGTGTCTCTCGGTTCCCATGCCTCAGCCACCCTTCCTATATATATACATATACATATGTGTGTGTATAAACAACCGGCAATGGGGGGAGAGAGAGAGAGAAATCGCATAAGCCTTTTGGAAAAGCTCGCGATATCTCGGACTGTCATCTGATGGTATTTCATGCTCGCGTTGCTGCTACAATAGAGCAAGAGAGAGAGTCAGAGAGAGAGAGAGAGAGAGAGAGAGGGAATACCGGCACCTGGAAAGAAAAAGGGTTGCCGAATATTTCCTTTGTCATATACAGCAGCTTAGATTTATCAGTGCGAGCGCGATCTCACGCCGAGATTTAAGATATATATTTGGGCTTTTCTCATCTCTCTCGCTTTTAGTCGATGTCGCTCTCTTTGCGGCCGCTTTGTCGCGTGTGTGTAAATGGGAGGGATAAGGGCCTAATGAAAAAAGAAATATGGGATTTGCCGGATTTGGCTATTGTGCGTCATCGAGTGTGTACGAGCCGATCTTCTGCTTTACTTCTTCTCTTTTTTTTTCTGGTTGTAGATCCTTTGCTCTCGCTTCATTCGGAGAAGCGAATGCTAACGATTTTAGATAGTTTTCACGGCTCGATTGAATTGGGATTATGAGCGAGAGGGTAGAGGACACGTTTTTCTGTAACTTTAGAGTTACGGCCTCTCTCTCTCTCTCTCTCTCTCTCTCTCGCTCGTTTTGGCTGAAAGGGATGAAAGAACGCTGATTGCTCGCGCGGCGACTGCTGCGGCTCTTTTTCTGCTTCATAAATTCGCGCCTTTTTTGTCGGTATCGCGCGGCCATTCATGGATCTTCGAAAACGGTGAATTACGAGCGCATTGATTCGCTGATGGATTTTTTTAGAACGCGTTCGATACTATGCGCCTACTTTTCTTTTCTTCGCACACATACACACACTGACGCATATATATATATA
>UELV01087604.1:0-11612 GCA_900490015.1 Megastigmus stigmatizans | reverse complement strand
ATATATATATATATACATGTTATAGTGTGTGTGTGTGTATGAGTGCGACTATGTACACGCGTCACCTCGAATAAATATGCCCTCGCGCGAAATAAACAAATAAATATAAATCGAATTACGCGCGCGAGGCGAGCCGCTGCGGGATAGGAGGAATTCGGGCTGGTGTTGCGCAAACGGCTGATAACTCCGCCAGTATTATGTATAAGGCTGTAGTATACTTACGCGCAGGAAGAGTTAATTCGTTCTCCTTCTGACGGCCGGCAATTTGCGGCACTATTTTACGAGGTTTTATTATATGCGCTGAGTCTCGCGCCGCGTCTCGCGCCTTTACTTCTTTCGGCGCAGATCCACCGCCGCAACGAGGAGCGGAACGCGAGGCCCTCATTCGGATCGCGCCTCACGTACGCGCGCGAGGCTATTGTGAGGATGGCGATGCTGGCGATGATGGCGATGCAGGCTCGGCCCGGCCTCCTGGTCCTTCTCGCTGCTCTCGTGCCGAATTTTTTGCACATTTTTACAGATCTTAATGTGCTACGTACGCTGACTAATAAAGATTTGGCGATAGGAGCTGGTGGTGAGCTGAAATTCTGGGAAGATGGCTTCGACATTGAGGTGTTTGTTCGTTGCGGCGGCCCTCGGCCAACGTTTCGCATCAGGCATTCCTTCGGCTTCCTCGCGATATCCGCATTTTTCATAACTCGCTTATTTTGTTACGTAAGCTCTTGTACGAAAACTGCAGCCAGAAAGAAAGCACGAAACAATGCCATGTATGGTAAATTCTCGAAGCTGTCATCGAGTGCATTTTTATGTATGCATAAGCCAGCAGTTCTTATTCTTGAAGTAGGTATTAAAAAAGCGAACGTATAATATGTAGAGATGTTGTTCGCGAAAAGTATCGCGGTAAAAGAGCTGGAAGAAAGTTGGAAATAACCGAAGCGGCGGCGCAGCGGAATATGCAAAGCGAGCAAGAGGATTTGGAAAGGGAGGAAGAAAGATTAGGTACAGATGCGAAATGGAAAGCCGGGGAAATGGAGTGTTACGAGGCAAGCGCTTCCCGAGGGCATCACGATTCGCTCGATCGTCTGCAGCCTCTCCGCGGACCAACCTCGGCATGTATCTGCCCTGTGCCTGCGCATTAGGTATACCGGGGCGATTCGCGGTTGTTTAACTGATCACAGCCACGCGCCCGTAGTACCTACTCTATGCTGCTCCCTATAGATATAGATATGGACCGCGCGAGCCCTGCATCGCGACACGCTTCGGGCGTTCGACTTCGGAGCACTTGGACTATTTCAATCTATTTCAATCTCTCTTTTCTTTCGTTATAAGCACTCGGCTGCGTTTCAATTTCCCGCCCACGCGGACAGTGTCCAGTTGTCATCATTTTCAACAGTTTTGAATTATAGATGTACCGACCGTTTTGAGGTTGACCGTAATTGAGTGATTGCAAAATTGCGCTATTAGCATATTTACAATCGATTGCTTACGACGCTGGAGCTATCAAATTGACGAATTCAAAGTTAAATTATAGTATGCATACATGCACAAATCGATTGCTATTATACGAGTAGATTATTATCACATTTGAATTTTAACAAGTGGCTTAGAACAGCATTTTCGTTTTCTATTGATATCGAGTAATCAAATGTTCATGATTTAATAGTCTACTGAGAATTGCAGTAAAATTAATTAAGCTATCTAAGCGCTTTATGAATAGCGTTGAACAAAAAGGAAAAATTTTATGTACGATCACGTTTAGTACTTGTTAACATGACTAGTCATTGATTCATATTATCTGTTTCATGGTAAAAGAAAAATGTGTCGACGAAGTATAAGATAACACGTGACACTATTCCGCTGTAACTCAAGAGATAAATTAATACAGGGCTATTTTACGTTTTTTTATAACTTTCCCCGGTGTAGAAAAAAAGGGATGGTGAAACATTGTCATTCACTCGTATATCAAACTTGCAATCATTACACTTTAACGAGTCGAATATCACTAAGCTTTGCACTGATTCCGGTGATTATATCATCCAAAATATCCGTCGAAAAAAGGACGAAATTGTAGGTTGTAATGGTAAACAAAAAACTTAATAATAATGCATCACGCACGTATTACACTGTCGATACACACTGAGCCAGAGAGAGAGAGAGAGAGAGAGAGAGAGAGAGAGAGAGAGAGAGAGAGGGAGAGGGAGGGAGGGAGGGAGAGAGAGAGAGAGCCGAAACTCGTTCCTTTTTTTACCATAACATCCGCGTTGATGTTTTAAGTAGATTCCAGCGCGTTTCATGAGGCCAAATTAAGGGCACGCGAAATCACGGACTGCGCCTGCGCTCGGGATTATACGCGCGTAGCCCGAGGGCGTAATTCGCAGATTTCCGTGGTACACACCCGAAGTTACGAAATTCCCGGAGGCCGCGCGCGGATTTCTTTCTCTCTCTCTCTCTCTCTCGCTCACTCTTTCACTCGAGCTCACTCTCTAAAACTGGATCAGAAGAGGCCGAGCAGCGCGCGGCAATCGCTGCCTTCCGCCGCCCAGCTCCGTCTTATGATGCAATTTTTGCCTAGTCTTGACGCCATCTGACAAACAAAAACACACAGCTCGGAATCGCTCACCTATAGATATGTGCCGGCGAAAAAACGCTTCTTTCGACTTACTTAATTATTATGCGCATGCATTTGAATGAAAAATCGTCCGCTTCAAATTCGTGGGTTAATGCGAGATTTGTGTTTTTATTCGGCGGGCCTCTCGATCGAACCGATGGAGAAATGCGTCGTAGCGATCAGGAGAGAAAAAAATTAATTTATGCCGAATTAGCCGAAGCTGGAGTTCGATGATTCGATGTTCCGTGAACGCGTGTACCGCTTGATTGAATGGCTCTTTGTTGAATGTACGCAGGTGCGCGCACGCGGATTGCGGTGAACTATGTGCGGTGTAGTATGTACCTATATCAGGAACGTTGCGAATAATTAACAACCAATTAAAAGGTTGTCTCTACTGAGATCTCTATTGAGAAAAATAACTGAGTAACGATGACAAAAAGTAATGTCTCGTTGTTATTATTTACATTTGAAGAAAAATTTGCTTAACAAATTTTGTTGTTGTTATTCAGCCGCGTATCTTTACAGTGCAACAAAGCACATAAAATAAAGTGCCATGAAGTTCAGCGATAATCTGTGCAATTTAATGTGCCTATTACTATGCACGTGAACATTTTTTTTTACTCTAGAGGAAGCTGCTTGATGTTTAACCATTTATTAGCGTTAAGAAACAATTATTTTTCCAACCAAGAATTGATGATCTAAAGATCGATTACAAGGATTGTTTTTTTTTGTAGATTGAAACGAAATTCAATTTTGTCTTTGGAAATAAGAAGTTTTGGATGCATGTACATCTTTGGACTGACGTAAATCTCAATTGATACGTTCATAAGAAAGGATCGAGCGCACGGCCGAAAAGTCTCGAAAAGAGAAATTTATTTAAATGGCAGTTAATTTGAACGATCCTATCCGAGAAATTTAAATAGATCCAGATCACGTATATGACATCGGAGTCTTCTTTATTCTAATGGAGCGTCGCGGAGCGTCGCGCAGCGTCCCATCAATGGAACTACGACAGATAGGAATCTCTTACGAAAGCCCACCGGGAGATTTTGATCCGAGTCGTCATCCAGACATCAACAGGATGAGAAACTACATAAGAAGGGCGCTCATGTCCTTGACATGTTTTTCATTTTCTACGACATGAGATTTTTTAACCGAGACAGATGCTTATCCCCGCGCGCATGATGAAGTAACTCATTAAAGATATTGCTTTAGCACTTTAGAAAATATCACACTCGTAATGCGATCGTATCGCATGCTTACGACGGTTCTTAAAGATAGATTTGCGAGGCATAAAGTGTCAATGGATTTTTCGAAGCGTAAGAGTTGCTGCTGCTGCTGCTGCTGCTACGGCTTTTTTCACGCGAGGCAGCGGAAAGTGCAAGTGGTTCAGTGCTATTTTTTTCACTGCATCAATGTATATATGTGTAATATCGAGTCTCGATCTATAGGCGATCGATATACGAGCCAATTAAACCAAAATATTAATCATAGCTGGCTTGAATGTAGGCAACAAATTTGTTCAGAGAGTCGAAAGAAAAAGTCTCGCACGAGGCACGCGAAGCACGACGATATATTCTTTCATTAGCAAATGAAAATGAAAGACAAATAAGAGCAATGATGTATACAAGATATTTCGAACTCCTATGACTGGCTTCGGCACACGCACCAAGATATTCGTACGCCCATACGAATGTCTTGTACGAGAACGAAAACTTATGTATGAGAAGCAAAGACTTAATTAAACGTCAAGCCTTTAAAATTCCAAAACTTTCAAGCATAGGACTTTTTTTGATCGTCTTGACGTTTTTCGACACTTTACTATCTGCGTTATTCCTTGAAAATGTTACTCTATATCTTATATTGTCTTAATCATTTTTCTGCGATTCTGCATCTGAACCGAACACGGACGTCCTGATGCACGATCAACGTTCGAACCACTATACTTTCACTCAAAATAAGTATAGGGAGTTTTATCGGCGCGTGCACGAATGAATGGGGTTCGGCGGCCGGATGGACGCTCGCGTGATCGAGGCACGCGTGACAAGTAGAGCTATTGTGAAATCGTACGTGTCTACAGCTGGAGAAGAGAAGAGAAGAGAGAAGAGAGAGAGAGAGAGAGAAAGAAACAGTACAGGGCGTAGTCGAGCGACGATCTGATAAAAGTACATCGGGTCGCCGGCTTTCGTGCCCACTGCACGCGTTCGCGACTGCACTGCAGTTCTACACGCTGCCTTTCGGATCATAAAAAGCCTATACAGCGACTCCTATAGGCTCCTTGCTACCTCTCTCTCTCTCTCTCTCTCTCTCTCTCTCTCTCTCTCTCTCTCTCTCTCTCTCTCTCTCTCTCTCTCTCTCTGTGTCTCTCTGTATCTCTACGTGGGCTATACGTCTTCCCCACTCTGGACCCGCAAGCGCGAACTGCTTTTGGAGCTGTACCCACGTCCTATACATATATATATAAAACTACCATCCGCCTGTGAAATTTGCATCGGAGCAAGAATTTCTCGCTACATCTATAGATGTAAGTGCGAGAGAGTGCTAGAGAGAGAGATATTACGTAAGTGAGGACTAAAACGTTCGGCAAAACTCGATCGCCTTAGCCGTGCATGCGTTCGGTGCGGCGTGTTACGCAGCTTTCTGAATATATACATATATATAGCCGTCTGCACCGGCGCGGCGTTTTTTTTTCCGCGGACCGAAAAGTATAGGCGGCTGCAGGATTGATATTCAGCCGCGCGGCCATCGCTCATGGAAATGAGGCTTCTCGAGGATGCATCGTTAATTCGCTCACTTTCCTATATAATATACATGCAGAGCGGTCGCTTTTCGTTTCCATGCATATCCTATCCTTTCCTACGCGCGCCCTGTACCGCAGCAGCCGCCTGCACGCATTCACGCAGGATCACTTTCTTTGCCGACGATCGAGCTGCAGAGCCAGTAGACGCAGGTCAACTTTTCGCTTGAATACCTTATAGTCTCCCGCGATCAGCTGGCTACTTCCGCGTAGTATTCCATTATGCTAACTGATTCCAAAATTAATTCATCGAGGCTTCGTTATAAAAAACATTTCAAGAGGCTCTCCTAGCCCCTAGGCTAGAACTGCTATAGAAGGCGGCTAAAAGCCTGCTTCTGCTGGAATCCCGTATACATATATGCAGTATAGGAAATGGAAGATGGTGCAGAGAATGGAAAGCGCACCTGGGAAGTGGGAAATGGAGTCGAAGGGAAATAAGGAAATCAAAGAGGAAGAGGAAGGAAGAGCCGAGAGGAGATGCGATTAGCATTGCGGACCACCCATGTACCGACCCTGTACCGTACACTTTTCTCTCTCTCTCTCTCTCTCTCTCTCTCTCTCTCTCTCTCTCTCTCTCTCTCTCTGTCGATGCCTGCGGTAATAAGCGGGCGCTCATGTCAGATGGGCCGGCAACAAGCACCAAACGTGTAAGCCATCCTTAGATCTGTGGCTGGATTTATGTCGATATCCATCGTTTATTGGCGTCGACACATACTCGCCGCGTCCCCATATCCTCGCAGCATCGCCGTGTACCATACTTGTCCCTCATCATAACATCCTCGTGCTGCTTTCCTCCTCTCCTTTCCTCTCCTCTTCTCTCCTCTCCTGCAGCTCGTGTACGTTGCAGTGTATACCTCGAGAGCTGGCCGTCCTAGCCCTTTTGGCTTTGCCAAGTTTCCGTCATCCGCGCGGGCCGCGACCGCGACCGAGCGTAGGAGTCGAGCAGCTCTTGTTTACTGCGGTTCCGTGTACCCGAGTACCAGTACCAGTACTATATATGTATAGCCGAGTGATAGCGCGCGAAACGCAAGCGCAAAACTCGAACCTCTCCAACATGATCCGCGATCCTCTTCGCTCTTGCTTTTTACCTCGATTCTCGTGGGCGGCCGGAGCTCGCAGCTTGTGCGATAATTATCTTTTCTTGTTCTCTCTCTCATTCTCCCTCCCTCTACACTTTTTCTTGGATCGATTTCCTTTCATTTAAAATAGAGATTGCACGTGCTACTTTATCCGGTGCTTCGAAAAATTTGAAGTATTTTAACGAATTATTATTATTATAGGAGAGACCATTCCACGTCACCTCGTTAATTCCCGAATACACATAATTTTATGTTGAAATTGTCCATTATTTACAGGTAAATTCACCATAAGAATTTAACTGCTTCAAAAAAAGTTGAACCAAAAATGCCTATAAAAACATTTTTTTTTAAATCATCAAAGTGCAACAGTGCCAAGAAATATTTGTCCAATACAAAATTGATATTGAAATTAAACTAAGGGCCGGACGGCGTCTCGCTAAACACACGAACGTGTCCCACAACGTATAATACAGGAATGCCAGTTGTGGAATAGAATTAGCTAATGCGCATCGACATAGTTTGCAGTAGGTATAATAAGGAGTCGGATCTCGGTCATGAGTTTGTTGGCGGAACTCGATGGTCCATCGGTCTCGGCTCAAGGTGTATCGGCTACACGTGGGTGGGTATCTCGCGAGAGGGCACAAAAACACCTCGTGAAACGAGTTGAGAGGCTATAAGCAACGGGGGCCGTTATAATACGCGATCGGACCGTGTATTACAGCAGCCTCGAAACGTCTCCAGCAGCAGCAGCAGCAGCAGCAGCAACAGCAGCGCCAGTCTTCCTTGTCTCGCATGATAGACTCCCTCTTTACTTGGCGCGACGCGGCGTAGATAGAGGTAGAGGTATATCGTCGCGACGTCCTTATGCTCGATTTCTAAAATGGCAAAAAATATTCGAGGGGTTAACGTACCTCGCCAGGGCTACTCTAATGCGCTAGCAGCGTGTCTAGCGTGTCTATTGCAACAGCGCAGTTAACTAGGATATGATTCCAAATAGTCCTTGATCATTGAGAGCGAACGAAACCTCTTCACGCTCTTAATTGAGCTCGCATTGTGTAGTGCGCGCCTGTAGCCGTTACCTAACCTGCAGCCGCGCGTGCGCCAATGCATCACACCTATCCTCCTATAGGATAATACTTATTATATATATAAATACCTGCGCAGCCGCTCCAATGATGTGCCGTTTGAAAAATCGGAAGAAAACTCTCTGCTCGATCGCGGAATCATCGGAATCATGTAGGATCGCTGAGCTGTGTGCTCCGATAACTGACTGCGGATGAATTTTACTCCAGCTTTTATTCGCAAATTATTATTAGATCAAATTATTATTATTAGATTATAATTGCATGAGATACTTCTTTAAAAATACATCAATTGGTAAATTCGAACACAAAATTGTAACAATTAACAGCAGAATTAGATTGAAAATTAGACTTTAAGTACAATTTACTCGACAAACATTTGTTCTATAAACCTCAAGTTCAATAGGTAGCGCGTGACGGTCCAGTCATAAAATTCAGCAGGATTTCGACTGTTTAACGAACCAATAGCGAGCCACCAACGAAGAGGCGGCTGAGAAGTAAAGTATAACAATAAGAAAAGGTGGAGCCTCCGCGATAATGTCCGGCAGTAAATTGAAAGTATCTTACGCATTTTTTAGCCTGCACTTTTTTCCCCCCTTTAGAGGTAAAAAGACGAGTCCGGCTGTGGCGTCGCCCGCGCCGTCGTCGTGGACGTTTTTTTCACCTCGCGTACAGCGTCCGCGTCGCGGCGAACGCTTCAAGCGAAACAGCCTTGTCGAACAAGTGGTAAACAGGCAGTGAAACTGGAACGAATATACGCGGGACGTGATCCGGTGATCCGTGCAGGACTATCCGCCGAGCCGCTCGGTCTCTTCTTCCTGCGTCGATCTCTTTGTTGGATATCCCTCACGAGCCCGCGTAGCAAAGAACCGAGCGATTACACTTTGTTCGGACTCGCGAAAAAAGAATAATCTAGAAATCAAGGAAATCGATACGATGTAGTCGATCGTTGTACCTAGGATTAGCCTTACCTTGCTCCATCGGTTTACTTACAATTTCATATTTTGAAGGCATTTTTACTATTGCAAGTACTCTATGTAGGTATATGCGAAATTTTCAGTTTATATATTTTCTATTATACCTACAACTTATATGTTTCGATATGTTAAATATTTATTTTATTACCTTTTATCTACCAACGGCATTATCTTATTATTATCTTGCAATTGTTTTGACGCAATCAATTTATATTCGTGATGAAATCCATAATGATGACACAGATTTTACAATACGATTGGGCGCATTAACTGAATTACTCTGTCGGAGGAAGACGATTAATTTGAAAAGATGCCAACCTAAAAAAGATAATTCGAACTGAAGAAAAAAATTAATTGCAGGCGATAAAGAGCGATAAATTCGCTTCTTATTAAATACTTCCAAACCTAGTTAACTTAACGAAACTTTTTTGCTCTCAGCAATGTTGTGAATATATTTAGATATATATCATTTAATAACTAGAAGCGCATCATTGTCGACGGCTATCGGCTATTTTTTCTCAACTACAATCAATCTTTTAGATACTATTTAAAAATACGCTGCTAATCAAGAGCATACAGTGTTCCTTCTTATTATTATGAATTTGTTAAAATAATATTGGCCGTCAGAAAAGATTTATTAGCAGTAAAACCGTGTTAATGAGTGCATACCCATATTAGCTTTTCACGGCATCGATAACAATAACTCCTTTTTGAATTTGTTCAATTGAAATTGTGTACGATAAGCGAATCTTGCAGTGAATCTGGTTACGCAATCGAGCATTGCTCCATGGATGAGCGCTAAATTCCTTCGGCCTCTATAACCCGGCTTGGAAGAAAACCGAGGCAAAGATCGAGTAGCTACCGCATCAGTTTTTGTCAAGCTGCAATAACAGACATTACGCACGAAGCACCATAATTTTTCAATGAAAGTAACAGTGCATCGGTTGCCGCGCGCTAACGCACAGCCACTTTGCTGAAAAATGAAATGATCGGTCCCGCGCTCTGGCTGCAGCTGACTGCTGCATCTAAGCGCGACGGGCAGCGGCGGCGGCCCAAAGCCGGGAATTTCATAAGCGCCAATACAGTCCATTTACAATAATGCAGCTGAACCGAGGAATTTTTGCGGTCAATCGCGGCGGTGGTGGCGGTGGCGGCTCGCGTTTCCTGGGAGGAGAGACCGGAGAGCGCGTCCGTACAGCGCAAAGTAAGAGCAGTGCCGCGGGTCGCGTCCAACGGCTGTAGCTCTCGTCCTTGGAGCCGTTATGGAGCCGCACACACGGACGCGCGCACGTACAGTGGATTTTATAAATCCGGTGCAGAGTACCTCTCTCTCTCGCGCGCGCACAACAGCTGCAGCCACCAGGAGCGGGAAAAACGTCGAGTGCACCGTGCAGTGTGTAGTGCTGCTCCGGCACGCCTTTCCAGCGGCGTCGGTGGCGGCGGCGGCTCTACGTGCATGCAGATAACGCTCGTTTTCCGCGAGTCTATAAGTGACGGACCCGAGTTCTCTCTCTCTCTCTCTCTCTCTCTCTCGCTGTGTGTGTGTGTGTGTGTGTGTGTGCGCGCGCGCACCGATATGCATTCCGCGGTTGCACCACCGTCGAGCTCTGGGCACTGCAGCGCGAGCTGCACAAGAAGCGGCTCGGCTATCGCAGCTGATATTCTAACGTTTATGATGACTGCAGCTCTTGCGCTCTCCTTCCCTCTCCTTCCCTCTCCTTCCCTCGCCTTCCCTGCCCTCCCAATAAGCCGCTTGCAAAAGTTCAATTTATTTAACAACGAAAGAGAGAAAGAGAGCAGCAGCCGCGCCGATAGATTATTGCTCTTTATACACATAAAATCCGGTATGCGTGCGGTGCGCTGCAGCTGTACTTTTTTCGCGCCGGACACTTTAGCCTAGTTTCGTTGCGCGATTCCGATTGTGCGATTCCGATGGCGAGGCCGATTATGACTTGTTGCTGCTCCTGCTCCTGCTCCTGCTGATCCCCCTTTGCTCTCCCCTTTGGCTCTTTGCTCTATAGCAGAGATGAGAATTCGAGGCGGCGAGATAATTCACTGCCGAGATCTAATTCTCTGTGTAGTTGCTTAATGTACCTTTTGTGCACTTTGATCGCGGTGTGAAAAATAAATATCTTCACTCTTCGGACGTGTTTTCATTCAAATGACTTATTACACATCTCCAGACCACTTTTTATAATTAACGCTGGAACCTAATTTTTGCTGGGAAAACTATAAGATTAGCAAATTTATATACCTACATACTCGCAATGACATAACTGTAGTATTTCTCTATGCTTTTATATTTTTGTGCTATATAGAATTTATATTACTTATTGCTTCGCTTTCTTCAAAAACGCTTAACCCGTTTTGGGATTAACATGTTACAACTTGATCCATTTTTACAATGCTACAATTGCATAAGTACATGTTCGGTAAATTCATTAATAAACTACATTTTTCGATTGGTACTTTTAAAAAGAAACATTTAGCAGTATATATTGAAAATAAATTACCCGCATAAATATTTTTCCCTCGAGATGAAATGAAACTTGATGTAAATTTTAGTTAGCTATAAAAAGTACATCATATAAGAACTCTTGAAATCATTAATGCAGCGTAAAATAATAATAACGCACGCAGCATATATATTCTTAAATTGCCCGAACACACGACTGAATGAAACTTTATAAGCGCTCGCGCAATCGAGCGATGCACGTCTGGATAGTGGGGAAAGGCAAATTGAAGCCTGCAAATTGAATATTAAAAGATTAAGACTTGTCTTGGGCATTTCGAACGTGGGACGACAGATCTAAGTTGGCGATAAAAGAGTCGCGCTTCAATAGCCGCAATGCGTGCACAATCCCCATAGCTATAGGTATAATATAACGTAGGAGAGCTCGCATAGGATCGAAGTGAAGGGATTCTTCTTTCATCGCTTGACGGACAATTTGAATAAAGCTTACCTCACGCACAGCAGCACGAGGTGTAATTTTCTAACGAGTTACAACTGGGGGCAATTTGCATACGCGTGTCTCCGTTTATTTTTTTTATTTTTTTTATTTTTTTTAT
>UELV01087601.1:0-10684 GCA_900490015.1 Megastigmus stigmatizans | reverse complement strand
TATATATTTAAATAATTTATGTGTGTACGTATTGGTAGTATATCACAAGTTTGCACTCGGCACCAGAGAGTCTCTTTGCGAATTCTTTCGCTTCACCGCTTCGTGAGTGTCTGTCGATAAACGAGCACGTACGGTAAGGTGGTTTTCACATGTTTTCGCAAAAGCGTTGCTTTCTCGTTGCATTGAAGGGACGATGACTAGACTGTCGTGCGCCGACTTCGGGGCTTCGTGAGCCACTCGCCGGATTCGATGTTCCCTTCGGTTCCTGCACATATGCCATTACAATCACGGTCAGAATTAAAAACCTCATTATATACTTTTGAGCCTTGCTTTTCGAGCTATACGTAGCGTCGCCGAAGCCCTGAACGATATATTATTTCTTTCGAGCTTTGACGAGACCTTGTGTGCAGCGGTCGAAAAGCAGGTTTTGCATCGCACGACTCCGAAAAAGCTTTCATTCCTTTCACATGGCTGATAATAATAATTTTTTATCAGTTTTAACGACTAAACCGAGAATCACTTGTGTTGCTTTGCAGTTTTTGACAAAGTAACGATCTTATCGAATTTTACGTTTTCATTACGTTTGCGTTTTAAATCATTCTGCAGTTCACTTTATTTTAACATCCAGAGCGGAAACAGCACGTAAAAGACGTTTCTCTCTATTTATTGTACACGCCATGTATAAGTAAATTCATTTATCTCAAACATTCGAGTCCCACATCTATTTTAAATCCCGGCACGCGAATGTCATATAGAACGCAAATTTCAGAATTATCGAGCGAGCGCGTTATTAAAGCGATTAATACGCACAGTGCATTTTCAACACTCTGCCCCGTCGAACATTTTACGCATCAATTAAAAGGTATACGCGGCGTAACGATCGAGCAATGAAAAGCTGGCCCATACATAACACCCCCCGCGCGCGTCGGGAACAAGTTTTTCAAACACCTATATTTAAGTATTTCTCTCCGGCATCGACACATTTATATCTACATGTATATTTCGCGAGCCAGGAGTAATAAGGAATCGAGTCCAATCAATTATTATTGAAAATACACGTGCAGGGATAAGGTAGATCGTTTACTGCCCGTTTCGTACAAATACGCGGCGTATTAAGCAGCCGAAAAATTTTTCAGTCCACCGACTCATTGACGTATGGGATGCGGGCCACCACTCGTTAACTTCTCTTATCCGTAGCGAAAGGCTGCCGAAGGGAAAACGCGTCGGTGCATAAAGGGCCATACGGAAGAGAGAACGAACAACTCACTAATGGCTCAGGCGTATAATGTGCTTCGGCTATTAATTAAATTGAAATCGAGCTTAATTAAGCGTGGCGAGAGCGACTCGCGTGCTGCCACTGCCGCCGTCGCCTCCTGGAAAAATTTTCGTCGCGCAATATTTATATACAGATTTTATACGAGCTTGAGGGTGTGCACGGGCTCTAACCAAATGTTATATAGAAGAAAATGATCCGGTTAATCGGCTTTTTCAGGTAGCCAAGGAAAAACTTTGTTAATTATAGTGCCTGGGAATTATGCACCTTTTCTTCTTTTTTTTTTTTCATTCTTTCTCTGTGGTCAAAATAAAATTATACGGTTCAAGGTTTTTTCTTCGTATATAATTATTCGAGCCATTGTGATTAGCTTCCTTTTTTTTAACGAAAATTAGGGCAGTCGTTTTTTCGTGTGCCATTAGACAAATCGATTTTTTTTCCTCAACTAGGCTTTTAAGAAAACACTTAGGTATTAAAGTATTAGTTTGTAGTTACGGAATATAGCAGAAGGTATTTAATTTCGTTTTATGCTTTCAATTTATAATTTAATTGTTTGCGGGGATTAAGAAACTGAAATTATGAATGCGTTATCGGGTATACGCAGAGTCTTGCAAAATTTTTACACGCCGCAGCGAATCTCTGCGGACAATTTTGCTTTTCGATATTGGTATATTATTTCATTTCAAGGCGCGCGAACGAAACGCGAACGATATCTTATGCATCTGACATAGACCATAAATTTATATTGAAATGCACATTCGCAGATATGGACGGGGGACTCTCGCAAATATTACAAGTAGATTATACGCCGCGGGCGCAGAAAATTTGTGGAACTTGTATTTAAAGATAAAATACCAGTTATGGCGCGCGTATTACTTATATCAAAGAGCGAACGTTCTGATATTTTTTTTGCTTTTCGTCAAACTCGCTTAATTTTCGCGCTAAATTTGTTTCTCGTGTTCTGCGGCTATTTGTGTCCCCGAAGCGACTCAAAGATTCGCATGCGTATACATTTAAAGACATGAGCTTATCTGCGACAGCTCGCGATACTCAATGCACGACTTTGTATCCGATATACTAGTCATAGTCTAGTCGGTATAAATATTTTAATCGAAATTTGTCAATGAACAACCCGCACTCTTAATTTACGCGCAGCTTTATATTTAGATCGTAAACATCGTATCGAACTTAACGCGAAACGCGTACTCATAAATACGTACATAGAAATAACAAATTTATTTAAAACAACATTTTAGCCAACTCGAACCAATGTAAATCTGTAGCGTATATGTACGGGGCGAAGCATAATTTCAGCAGCAGTCGCACAAATGAGAAAGGACTCGGTCGATTTACAAGGGAAATCATTAGATGGTAGCAGTGATCTAGGGATCGCGTGTCATGTCTCTCCGCGCGCCTTCCACGACGATTAATTTTATCAAGCGAGAGCCGAGCGACTTCGTCCGCACTCGGTCTTTATACACGTTTGTTCTTCAGCTGCTGCTGAGCCCCGAGCGAACAGTGGTAGCTCGACTGCTACGCGCTAATGCGTCGATTAATATTGCAATCTCTCTCTCTTTCTCTCTCTCTCTCTCGTTCGTGCGAGCGCGCGGGTACGCGTGATTTAATTATCAGATTTTATGGGAGTGATAGCGCGCGAGAGCTTGGGCTCCATTAGTTTCATCGCGCGAGGGCTCGGAACTGGATTTCCGGCGGCTATATACCTTTTCCTTCCTTTTTTAATTGCACGCGTATTTTACACTATAAACTTTATATCGTCGGCGGGGTGTGGAGGACACGATGACGGGGCAGTTTTTTTCGCGCCCGCGACGACGGTTCAATCGTAAATTTAGCTTCTGAATAATATCTTTCGCAAGAAGGGGACTTTACAGTTCGTGATTACACGGCTATGGGACACGATACCGCTGCGGATTTTCGTGATTCTTTGGGCGAGTCTTTAAGAGCTTTTTTACCCCGCGGTATACGCGCGGACTGGGCCAAGTTTTACATCTCCATCGCGTGTGCGTTCGCGAACCGCGGCCGCGTAATCAGTTTTATGCCTTTTCTTGTGGGCTCCCAGGGCAATTTACGCGCGTAAAATAACATTTTATTGACTGTAAATATGTAATTATACCGTTCGCGGGGAGGAGGAAACAAACAAAAAAAGAATTATTAATAATGTCTTACTCGCTTGGCTCAGCAGTGACTTTAAATTATTGCGGCAGATTGAAAATTCGACCGTGAAGTCGCTGCGACGTAATTAAGATTTTCACTTTTTGCAAAAATCGAGTGAACTGCAGCTTTTTAAAATCGCTTCCATTTACGTTTGTTACAACTTTTTCAAACTATTTGTCCACGTTTCCCGAAAATCGTTAGAATTACCAAACGTTTTTAAAATTTAACACGTCATATCTCGCAAACGGAACTAGCCGTTTTAAAAATACTGTATATAGCATAGTTTAGATCGTTTCACGTATATCAACACGGATCCTTTTTACAAGCTTATAGTCGCTCGGTCCCGTAGGTGCACAAATTTTATACGAAAAATCTCTTCAACCTCAGAGCACTATATAGAATCCTCCACAAGCGTGAGAACCAAAAAAGAAAAACTTCGAAGCACACAGTAAAAATACACGAAAGCTTTTTCGGAGTCGTACCAAGAGAGAATCGGCTTTATAGCCTATACCGATCCTCCATGATAATCAACACTACACGCACCATTCGTTATCGTCCGCAGTCGTCGTCGATCCACGAATCCTGGCATTGGCGCCAACTATAAGATCCTCGTCCTCCGAGTGTACAAGCTGGCTCGCGTGTTCTCTCCCAAATCCACCGATCGCTATCGATCACACCAACCACCACGAAACAGCGCAACAGCTCGGGTCCATGTGAAATCACCCTCTAAGCCGGTATAGATCCTATTTGATGAGTGGACCGGAAGTGGTAGCCAAGGCGAGCACGTGTAGAGGCTCGTCGTAGTCCAGCTGATCGGCACTGCAGCAACGATGGCACAAGTTCGCGATCCGGTGCAGCATATTTCCCTCCTCTGGGGGAGTCTCTCTGCACACTCGGTGTACCGCTTGTTAACGCACGCACACACACACTGCCAGACACGGAGACAGCCAGACGTCTGGGAGTGCAGGCGCCTCGATTTTTTCTTCTCTCGCGCTCGGTCTATCTCTCTATGGTCCAGTCGGTGCGAGAGAGCGCGAGCTTGTGTGCGTCTATCCGCTTCGGCTTATATCGCTGCTGCTGCTGCTGCTGCTGCTGCTGCTGCTACACACTCCCTCGAGCGTAACGAAACACGTTTTGCGAGCGAGCGAGCGAGCGACCGGCCGATTTTATGAATGAATCGCGCGCGCGCGCGCGAGTGTCTGTCTCGCCGGCTAAACCAGACTAGTCGCGTTTACTATAACTCTTTCTCTCTCTCGCACATGGAGCTGCGATTGCAAAAGCCGCACGGCGCTTTTCCGCGTCGGCGGCACACAGTCGACAGCGGCAATCACGGTGAGATTGGTGAAAAAAGCGAAAAAAATCCGCTTGTCCAGAGCCAGTAAGAGAGAGAAAGAGAGAGATATTGTCGATGAGGGCGCACAGGTCCAAAGTGGCGCCGAATCTAATGATCAGCTGATGCGAGTCGTAGCGCGTGCACCGGCTCCTTTGTTTACCCTCCGGAGCAGACGGTGTTTGGCCGCTGTACCAAATACGGAAAGCGCTCTCCTCCTTTTTTCCTACCTCTGTATATATCTATATACAAGGGAGAGAGAGAGAGAACGGAGCGCGTGTCTGGAGGAGCGCGCGTGTGTAGAGTGTGCGGCCGGACTGTCGGCTCGTTTCGGACTGAGGCTGTATGGCTGCGTGCGGCCCCGTACTCCTCGCGCGAGCGGCTGCTGACTGTTGCTGCTCGAGACTCTACAGTATACACATCGGAGCCGAGTGAGCCCGAGCTCGAGAGCCCGAGCCACGTGACGGACCCTGCGGGAGGTACGACGGAGACCGAGACTCTCTCTCTCTCACTCCTCTCTCTCTCTCTCTCTCTCTCTCTCTCTCTCTCGCTCTTTCCCTCTCCGATGCTCCGCTGCGCGACAGACGGTGCACACACACACAGACACAAGCCGAGTGTAACACATGCGAGAGAGCTGGGACCCTTGCCGAGGAGCTACGGCTCTCCCTTAGCTGCAACAGTCGGCGGTGCAGCGGTGCAGTGTCCGTCCCCCGGAGATTCTCTCCCTGTACGTACTTCGCTTCTTCTCATCCTCTCTTTCTCTCTCTCTCTCTTTCTCCGCTGCTTGAGGTGTTTTCTTGCTCTGTATCTCTCTCTCTCGTGTACCTCCTTCTTTTTTTTTTTAAAATGAATTTCTCTGTGTGTGTGTGTACATCACTTATGCCAGCAGGTATAGAATATTTACGTACTCATGCTGTTCATTATAAGTAAGCAGCTCCGGCACATGCGTCGCGCACACTGCACACACGCGCGCGCGTATTTATTAATTTAATTTTAATGTTATACAGGATATTTTGGGGCAGGGATGATTTGTCGATGCGATTCACGCGGGATGTGGTTTTGTTTTTCCATATTTACCGCCACATGCGGCACCGACACGAACGAGAAAAAAATGTTTGTTGATGTTTCGGGGCAAGGCGGTGATTTTGCGCTTTTTGTTCCGTGGAAAAAAGTGTGGCTGCACGGCCGCAGGATTCTGTAGTATCACTGCCGCTTGTACTAGGTTAGTACCGTCGCTTTAGGGATTGCATCTCATTTTGTGGGACGGAAATCAAGTTTCGTTATACATATTTAAAATGGCCTTAGTTTACATAAAGCTTAGAATAATATACTTATTTAAATGGTTTCTGAGGACACTGCAGGCTACGTGACTCGAGCAGTTTTTAGACGTGAATTTAACGCACTTCTAACGCGCACTTAATTAATTTTACCGATACTAAAAATGTGCAAAGTATTTTTCAATTTTCATAAAACACTTGCGTGCGCAGCGCGTATAGGCGAGCACGAATATACCTGAATACTCGAGAAACTTGGCACAGAGAGCATGCATAGAGTGCGACCAACGTCTTATTGATTTACAGACTACATAACGATGCCTCATAAAGTTTCAGAAAATGTTACGTTGATTGCTCTCCAACTAAAGTAGCGTTAATTATAACGAGAGATTTCCAGTCGATCCCGCAGTTTTCAGAGTCGTGAATGTGTACCGGAGGTATATATATATCCCGATAGCTTTCAACCGTATAAGAATATTTCGAATTCCACATAATTTTTGCCGAACAGTCGTGAGCACACAGGAACCGAAGTGTACTTATATCGAACGCATGATATACTATCGAGCATAACAGGTTAATATTATTAATTTTCATCGCGATAAAAACCCCGTTATAATGACCGATTTGTCTTCGCCCTGTCCCTTTGCCCCTCGTTTACTTAACCCAACACGTCAGAGTAAGGAACTAAACGTTTGTTTAATTTTTATTATAAGTGGCGTCCGATCGCATTATAAGCCCTCGTAAACATCCAAGTCACGCACCAACCGTACATCATTGCGGGAAAAGAAGCAGCATTTGTATCGCGAGTTTGAAACAAATTTTTGTCACACGCTCACTGTCCAATAGCCCCATGCGCACGAATGTATATGTTTCGCTGCATATCCGCGTTCCCCCTCCCCGCCCCTGTTTTTTATTTTTTTTTCGACATCCCGATACATAACTCCGCGGCAGCATATATACGTACTTTCTCGTTATAAATCGCCTATATAACGATTAAAAAAGAAAAAAAAAGGAAGGTAGCAGCACAGAATTCGCTGCACACACGTAGTTTCTCGTGGCTTTTGATACGTGCCGAAAAGTACGTGGCTGCAGTCTGCTAACTCGGCTCAGCTTCTCTCTCTCGCTGCGATAATTAATTTTATGCGATCTTTAATTTAACAGATCACTCGTTAAGAGTCGCAAAGCCATGGCAAAAGGAGAGAGGGAGAGAGACAGAGAGAGAAGGGAAAACGTATTGCATTGCGTGGCTCCTGATGGTCCCGACAGCGCACAGCATGTCGAGAGTCTCCTTCTCCAACTTTTCTCGTCTCTCTCTCTCTCTCTCTCTCTGTCTCTCTCGTCGGCGGACTCGTACTCGTGCGCGCGCGGCATACATGCGAGAGAGAGAGAGAGAGAGAGAGACTCTGTGCTGCGGAGACAGAGAGGGAAACGAGGGCTACACGCACACCGCACGAGATCCTTTCGACGACGAGAGCTCCTTGTAGTGGGAGGCGTAGGAGGATAGGCTCGTGGTAGGGGGCTCTCTCTCTCTCTCTCTCTCTCTCTCTCTCTCTCTCTCTCTCTTGGGTGGAGGAGAAGGAGACAGAGAGAGAGAGAGAGAGAGAGAGAGAGAGAGGGGAAGAGCGAGGAGCAAATAAAGGAGGAAAGAGAATGTAACATTGAAAATATTTTTATTGGGAAAAAAAGGAATTTGCTCAGCGCGCATAAAGTTGCTGCGAAACGCCTTGTATATTGCAAATGTTACCGAAATTTGTACTGTTTTATTTACGCTATCTTTTCGTATGAAATATGTCTCCTTTTTTGTTTTCTGTAAAAAAAGCAGCTGCGCGCGTGTGTTTCTTAAAAAATGTACGAGAAATGGTGAACTTTCGAATTATTAAATAAGAATTCAAAGTGATTAAAGTAATTTCGCGTGTTTTTCTCGATGTGTGGAACATTTTTTTCAGGCCTTGAATGCATTTTTTGCTTTTATGTGGGAGTATTATCGTCCAATAATAATAATGGCGTATCTATTGTACATTCTTCGCGCGTAAAAAAACACAAGGGAAGCGTAAAATATCATGTTTCTAACGTTTCCAAATATACATATAGCGCAGTACACTGAAATCATAGTAATTGTCAACATCTTTGTTTCCAGGAGAGATGCTGAACAAAGAAAGCAAAAGTATATGGTACAGGAAACAAATAGAAGCCGGCGAGAGAGAAAGAGCATAAAGCAAAGGAGGATTGGCAGAACGCGAGAGTGAAACCGCAAAAGTGCGAGAGAGAAAAGAGAAGAAGAGATGGGAAATAAGATTGTGTAGGGCGAGGATGTAGAACAGGAAAAGGAGAGAGGAGATAATGCGGGATGAAATTATTGAGAATTTGAAAGGGAACGAAAAAGAGCGAGACTTTTGAAGTATACGAATGGAGCATGACGAAAGGTACTTGAGAAGCGTGAAAAAAGGGGTTTATGGCTGTTAAAGGCTAGAAGATTTTATATGATGGAGTTCTTTTTATTTGACAATCGGAATGATGGATGCGATAGGCTTCAAAAGCCAGTGATGATTTTTGGAGTGAATAAAGTGAGGGTAACCTTGTACAAACGTAAAAAATTGTTCGGTGTAAAATATATCATTTTTCCACGGTAATAATTATTAACGTACACTATTTCAATAAATGGTAAGTGAAAGAAAAAATATTTATCGTATAATAATTGAACTAGGTTGACATGTAAGCTATTAAAAAAAAAAAAAAAAGAAGATGAGATTTGATGCACAAACTAAACGAGTCTAAAAATCACTTAGCTCGATTTAAGAATTTCGTCATTGGCAGATGAGATCCGCTAAATATGGACAAAAAATCAACACATGGCAAAATAAGAGCAGCGTGCAGCGCAAAGGACAGAAATGAGTCACGGAGCATTAGAGGCACAAAAATTAAAAGTCCAGATGAAAAATTACGAGGCAGAAAAAGGTATAATGACGCGAAACCGCAGGCGTGTGCCACGAATAAGGTTCATCCTCCTCGAGAGTTGAGATAATTTAAATGTCGAAGGCATTTAACCTGAAAATTGAAAGAATCAGTCCGCTTTGAAAAGGCAACGTCTTTTTTACTTTTTTCTTTACTTTTATATGACATTCATAAATAATGAAGATTTCATGACAAAGGAATGAATATTTTTAAAAAGTTGTAAAAACTATTCACAAAATATATTGAATCTTTATATATTTAAAAAAGTGAGGTTTAATTTTATTAATATAATAATATACAAATACTATAAAATTAAAATAATTTCTCAGTTTTATTATTTGCAAATAAATTAGAAAAGAAAACATAAATGACATGGAGGAGTGTCAAGTCTTTTACTCAATACAAATAATAACTGTATATAGTGAAGAATTCGACGTTACATCGGAATAGGCATAAGTGGGTACAATCTTGAAGCTAAGAGTGTAGCTCTAAAGTTTTGTTTACTGTGAAGTGTCCTCATGTACTAGTTCTGATGCATTTGAGACTTATAAAGCCTAAAATAAACATATGCTACAAAAAAAAAACAACAAGTTTATAGAAAGTTATGAAAGCAAATGGAGTAATAATTTTTCAAACTCTAAAGTAGACTAATAAAGTATTATACTGGTTCATAAATGAAAGCATGAATAGGTGAGTCTCGTATCAATCTGCATATTAGGAAAAGGATAAAAAAACGATATTGTATGAAAATCGGTAGCTAAAACGAACTTTCGATCAAATTAATCATTCTATTATAATTGAAAAAATAAGCGCATTATGGATCGTTCTTATACTATAAACTTCGAATACCGTCTTTAAAAAACTGCATATTCGAGTGGCAATATACATGTTTGTTTCTCCCAAACGCCGCGGTCACGATTATTAATCACAATTGCGGGGGCGTTATACCAACGTTTTTTCCGTGACAAATGCGTCTGGCGAATACATCCCATACTACAGATATATACATGCTTCGAATATTTAAGAGTAAGAAATCAACATGAAATTTTACTCAAAAATACATAACTACAAAGTATAAAACTATTTGTAAACAATCTTAATCTGAAGCATCAAGCAATCTGATACCAAGAGTTTGATTAATATCCTTCCCGAATTTTACAAGATAAATATATAAACGTCAATCGCTACTTTTCTTTTTCATTCTGCAGGTATATTAAAAACTGTTCAAGGTACTGCATCTCTCCAGACTGTCATTGTAAAAGTTTAAACCAATTATTTCCATCTGCCATCGATCTACTAATTATTTATTTAAACACAGGTTTATACGAAATATTCATTCTCCGATGATTTTTTACAAAGGAATATATATGAATCTTGTTATATCCTCCCTCCAACCGTTATATATTATAGAAGCTATTCAAAATAGAGCGACATTTGCGTTCACCGTTTCACAGTGTAAACATTTAACTTTCAAATATTTCAAGAGTACACACATGGTTATAGGCATATACGCGTGCACGCGCGCACGAGAGTCGCGCTCAGTAGACGAATCCCCGCTTAGACCGAGAGCTGCGCGCCATGAAGATGGAATTATGAAAGCCATGCAGGGCAAAGTGAGCAGCCGAGGAGCTCGAGAGCCGTGGCGGCAATAAGCCTGCGAGCGCACGCTGAGCAGAAGATGAG